>APFE031374171.1:38363-78089 GCA_000404065.3 Pinus taeda | reverse complement strand
CCCCGACGCTAAAAACATATGTAAAATTGCCTTGTAAAGTATAGTAATTTCTAGTCAATCTAGGCCATACATTAGGCGGATGATCTGACGGTAGAACTTATGTTTAGTTTAAGGTTTGTTTCCTTAGAAGGCAACCCCTCTCTTTGTATGAGGGCATTGTATTGAGGCTCTGATATAGATGTGTATTTTTCAAGCGAGAAGCAGAGAGGTGAGACTATGAGAGAAAACATAGGATATTACAGCAGATCTGCTGTAGGTTGTGTCTGTTCATTTTGCTGGATAATAGAAAGGAAGGGTTGGCTGTTCAAGGTGGACGTAGCCCAAACTGGGTGAACCATGTATATCTGTGTCTCTCTTGTTTTATGTGTTTTCTGTGTTTATATTTCTTCAATATTATATGTGTTCCATTGCTCCGTAATATATAATTTCCTAACAACCAATCCAAGTGAATGGTGCACTTTTCCTTATAATTCTTCTCTTTTCCTTGGAGGAAAATTTGGAGGGAACTGTGCAGTTACTAAGTAGTTGTCTATGTCAAAAAACCATAGAGAGAGAACTAAAATAGCAAATAAATGCTCATATGGAAGCTGATCATCAACCATTCCTTCTTCACCAGCAAGCAGAGCCAGTTTGGACAAAATATCTGCAACTACATTTTCTCTACCAGGCTTATCAATGATAGTTATATCAAATTGTTGTAACAAAAGAAACCATCTAATAATTCGATCATTCACATCACACTATTCATCAAATATTTAATAGCATCATGGTCAATATGTAAAAAGGTTTGGTATCCAGTGATTTAATGTCTAAATTTATTCAAGGAATGGGAAAAAACTAGGAGCTCTTTTCCAGGCACAGTATAGTTCAATTCAACCTTGGACAAATTTTTGCTGATGAAGTAAATGGCATAAGGTAACTTGTCATCTATCTGGCCTAGAGTTTCTCCTATAGCTTTTTTAGAGGTGTTAGAGCCTAGATCGACCTCAGGCTGAAGGGAGGCAATCCTAGGATAACCACAAATGACGCTAAACCTGGTAGCTAGCCCTACCACACTGGGAGAGGGATCTTTCCTTGTCAATCTCGGTTGAAATGACTGAATTGAATATATATTTTAGGTTAGGAATAGTAGCTTTAGGGTTTTTGGTCGATTTTTTATGGTTGGTTGCTGGATCCAATGGAGTAGGCAGCTTAAGTCCAAGAAATCAAATCAGGGATGCAGACATGTTCTGTGGGGTGAGGTAGACAAGGGTTTATGTACTAGAAATGATATGAGATGGTAGATTTAAGACTGTTGAGGATTTGAGGAGGGCATGAAGAAACCATGAATCCTCTTCAAACTGTTGAAAACATAGAAAACCAAATGCATTCCCAAGACAAAGCACTGTAACTAGGTGTATTTTGCCTATTCACCTTGATTCATTTATTTTAGGAGAGAAAGAGAGATTTGGATACATATAAAACATAAGAAAAACTCATTACATAGAAGGAAAAATACATAAACTCAATGTCACAAGAATTCCACAAAAATAGCTATAAAACATGGTTTTATTCCTTGCTAAGCTATAGATACAAATGTATAATGAGTGCTACCACTTCCACAAGAGTCCAACCTTTACAAATGACTAAGATAAAACATAATATAGGCATCAAAAAACTCATGCTAGTCATCAAGGGTCAAATCCATGAGTCAAGGAGTTGTTTCAACAACATCTAAAATAGGAACAAGAAAATAGGTAGTGGAACAACTTGCCTCTAAAACTAAAGAAACTGATACATCAGTTCAAAACCATTTTGATTTGATGTATCTACCCCATCAAGTATTTTCCATCAATATTTACATCATATTACGTCATTTACCATGCAAAATTCACCACGAAAAGGAGAAGAAGTCAACTGCTGAAGAAACTAGGCGAAATTTTACTTTTACGCAAAATTGACAAACAATTGCCTCATGCATAGCACACTTCAAGGCTTCTTTTGGAGGCCTTCAACTCATCCAAATCAGGCCCAAGATAACTTGTTGGAAATCTCTGCCAGTCTGGCTTCTGGAACACTTTGAATTTTCTGATTTGGAGTTGATTTTCCCTTCAAAAGTCAATTCTCCCAAGACTGCTTTCTGTGGGTCTAAAAAGTGGTAGAGAGGGCATTTTTTGAGTGTTTTTTGCCCTTTTGGTGGCCAAGATCTTCTCCAAAATTGATGAAACTTTCTGGTTTTACTTATTTTTTGACGATGAATCCAAATATACAAGCCATTTTTAAAGAGGATGCACCAATTCAATGCGTAGTGCCATCAACTGGAATTTTCTGTGTTTCTAATTCAAAATTTGGAAAATGACAAAATTGTCTCAAAATTTGCCCAATTTTGGCTCAAAGCTGCGTCATTGGTTACTTTGTTGGGTTGAAGTAACATCAGCCAAAATGTTGAGCTTTTCATCCTTCTTTTTTCCTTTTGTTCCATTGTTCCCCTACATCCGGAATTCATGTGGCATCTGCAATGATAGTGGGTGAAAAAGTGAAGTTTACCCTAGCAAGATGTACCATATTGTTATCCATGTTTGTCACAAACTGTCTTGCTAGTTCATGGTGAAATTTAACCCTCTAAACCATCCCACAAAACTCAAAACAGGATTGATATCTAAAACATGTGGTGGCTAGTGGGCAAGCAAGAAGTTCACTCATGCTGATTGGTTCCTCCCTAATGATTCTTCCACCTTTGTGAGGCTTCCTAGGCAGCAAATTCCTCTCTCTAGAGCTATCACTTACGGTGTCTTCTTCATATTCAAACTCACTGTCTCGCTCCATTTTTGACTCTTTGAGA
This sequence comes from Pinus taeda, assembly GCA_000404065.3. Classification (NCBI taxonomy): domain Eukaryota; kingdom Viridiplantae; phylum Streptophyta; class Pinopsida; order Pinales; family Pinaceae; genus Pinus; species Pinus taeda. The sequence goes on along the minus strand of APFE031374171.1, from coordinate 75,268 downwards.
TAATGTGGTGATGATATGGTGAATAATGGATAATAGGTGGGAACAAAAAGATGAGTATGGAGAGATTTTATAAACAGAACAATAGTAATGAGATGATGCAGGGGAATGAAGGGAAGGATTGGGAAGCTAGGGTTTTGATGGATGAGGGACTTAGGGTTTGATAAAGGGGATTAGTTTCTTAGGGAAATAAGGGAAGGTAATATGGGTTAAGTGAGATGGGATTTAAAGGTATATTTAGGGCAAATGATAATGGGAAAATGCAAACAAGTGACAAGAGCTTGCAATGGTGAGAAATTAGGTAGAAGAAAACTAGGGTTTTGAGTTTTAGGAGGCTAAAACCATAATTAAAGCATAAACCCTATCTGAGAGAAAAAGTGAGTTTACTTACTTGATTATAAGAGAAATGCAGCAATTAGGGTGATTTGGGGTGAATTTTGATGGTTTTGAAGCCTCACTAGCCAATTTGCAGCTTGCTAAACCCAATGCGTAGTGCCAGTGTAAATTAATGAAGGAGAACTGGTTCTGATGCGCAGCGCCTGCCCAATGTGCAGTGCCACTTGCCTCATGCGCAATGCCTTTTGAAGACCACTTGTGGAGGCCTTTCTGGTGTCCAAATTGGGCGTGTGATAGCTCGTTGGAAATTGTATCGAGTATACTTTCCAGAACATCTTGAATTTTCCGATTTGGAGTTCATTTTCGCTATAAAAAGTCCAATCTCCCAAGACTGTTCAAAACATGCAGAATGAGGTTTCCTAAATGAAGAGTGTTGTTGCAGTCAACGTTTTAAGGTCTTCCTCAACTCCAAATTGATCTCATAATGGATCATTGGAAATATATTTGTGTCTAGTTATCAGTTGAAGTATTAAGAAATTCATTTGGCCAACAAGGCTAGGCGAAATCTTGATTTTCCTAAGGTCACTCCAGAGGTGCATTAACTCTCTTGAGGCACTTGTATTTTTGACATCTCTCTAAAACCATGACACCTGTGTAAAAAGTGAAGGAGGGTTTTCTTCCTTGGCCTATTTTGGACAAAAAAACGCTCTCACTTTTTTCAAATTCATCTTTTCTTGCTCAGAAACACAGTTTGAAGAAAAACTGTCCCTTATGTGTGATGAATGGCTTGTTCCTTGGAACAACTTCTCGACAAATGGTGGTGACCTAATGTCTGATGATATGAGATGGAATCATTCCTTATAATATCTCTCACACCTCCACTTCTCAGATATCTTTGATCCCATATCCAACCCTAGCTCAGTGGGAGAGGAAATTAGGGTTTGTTCTCTTTTGCTTTCGCAGGCGGATTGGTGCTCAAGATGACTTGATTTTTGCAATGGCAGGTGCTTGGAAATATCATCGGGTGACCAAGATTAGCATGGAACCATTTATTACATATGAGAATGATAAAATTACATTAAATTTAACTATGAAATCTAAATTCTCTGTTTTCACCTCAAAACTAGTTTTGAGGTGAGCCCTTCATTAAGCTTAGAAATTAACACATTTAGACTTTTCTGATCGTTATTAACCTCCTCATGTCTTTGCTGACCATTATTAGTAATAATCACTGAAATTTGACCGTGGAGGAAATCCTAGACCTAATGAGACTAAAACCCTAAGACCTAAGATCTATTTAAACATGAACCATTGATCTGAAAAGTATGAACAGAGGTTAGCAGATATATGTCACGAGGGAAAAAACTGAATTGAACCCTACAATTAGTTGATCCATGACCTAATGGAATGGAACTCATCAGCATGGGACACCTAGTATGAAATGAAAGGGAGTAATTTTGATCACTGATGGCAGTGTGAAGAGATGGAAACTAACAACAGGCATCAACATGGATGTGGAAATGAAGAGCCCAATTTGGGCCTCAGAGTATAGGTGCAATATTCAACTTGTCCTTTAGGGTTTCTAAGGCCTCTTGGCAGCTTTCTAACAATAAACATTTGGAGTCCTTGGCCAATATACTAAACAAAGGTGAGGCTACTTTTCTAAAGTCTTTTATGAATATGCTATATTATCGAGCTAAACCTAAGAAACTTCTAACATCCCTCTGCTTATGAGGAGTAGGGACCCTCTTTATGGTATCAATTTTATTTGGGTACACTTGCAATCCTTCTTAGGATATTGAGTGACCTAGAACAGTCCCTGTAGTCATCGAGAACTCACACTTCAAAGGACTAAGGTATAAGTTCATTTCAATGCATTTGTTTAATAGTTTTCCTAAGTTAGAGAGAGCCTCCAGGAAATCACACTCATAGGGGGTGAAATCATCCATATAAATTTCTACAGACTCATGGACTAACTTTGCAAAGGTGCTCAGGACTACCCCTCTGAAAAGTGGTAGGGGAATTGCATAATCCAAAAGGAAGGACCCTATAGGCAAAGTTAACCCAAGGACAGGTGAAGGTGGTTTTATCTTGGTCCTCTAGGCTGATCTAGATCTAATTGTAACCTTTGAATCCATCCAGGAAAGAGAGGAACTTCTTTCCTACCAGACCATCTAATACTTTGTCAATGAAAGGTAGAGGGAAAAAGTCCTTTTTTTTTGCTTTGTTTAGCTCTATGTAGTCCACACAGATCCTCCACTTCCCATATTTCTTAGGAACTAGAACCAGAGGAGATACCCACTCACTATCTGAGATGGGGTAAATGAACCGGACATCCAAAAACTTCTGCAGTTCTTCTTTGACTATATCCTTGAAGGAAAGGTTCATTCTCCTCTAAGGTTGGCGCACTGGCTTGTCACCTTCCTTGATGTAAATGTGGTGAGTACACACTGAAGGAATCACTCCCTTCATTTCCTTATAACTCTAGGCAAAGGCATCCAAATGCTTCCTTAGCATGTCACATAACTCCTCTTCCTAATGCTCAGAGAGGGGTTGATTTTCAATATTCTTTCTAGACCATATTCTATCATCTTGACATGAGTAGGTCTAGAGTCAGCTAGGCACAAATCATTCCAAGGGTTGTCTTCAACTTTTTTCACTAACTCCTCAAGAGACATGGTGTTGGGGGGCTGATTCTGGAGGATTTTCTCAATCTAGTTATCTTCATCAGGTTTCCCCACTCCTATAGTAGCATCTAGGGTACATATTAGGGAAAAGTACACTTCATCTTTCCCCTCCTCTTCTACCCATAGAGGTAAGTCATGCTCCAAATATGGTTGAGCATGAGGGTACAAGACCAATTGTTTGGACAAATTCCCATTTTTAATAATCGTATTCCTAGCCCTGCAACTTATGTAAGCATCATCGATGGCTAACCATGGCCTTCCAAGGCTGAGAGGATAACCATTGAGCTTGATCTTAGGCTGGAGAACTAAGAAGTGAACAGGGTATTCCTAGGAATCAACGGAGACCATCACATCCTCAACAACTCCCTTAGGAGCTATTGTGGACCTGTCTAAAGCTGCAAGACTATTGTGGTCTTTCTTAATGATCCTTGGAGATTCAGTTTAAGCATAGTCTCCTTAATCATCACATTGATGGTAGCCCCAAGATCGATCAAGGTATGGGGGAAAATGATACTATCGATGTGCAAATATACCACAAGACTTCCAGGATCTAGATACTTTGGGAAAATCACTCGCCCCAACATTAAGTCGGATAGTTGTCCAATGACAGTAATGGTAGGGGTGTATTTATTTTTCCTCCCAAGATTTTTGAAGAATTTCTCCTTGATTAGCTTGTTGTAAATGGGGACATCCTTGATATCTTGGAGGAATGATATTTTAACACAACCTTTTCTATTCACCCAGAAGTTTAGTGTCTTCTGGGGTGTGCTCGATAGGATGGATTAATCTCTTAGGAAAAGGAGGTGGATTCGCTTGAGGGACATTCTCCTCCTTTTCCTCTTCAAGCTCCTCAAGTGGAGATGGAGGTTGATTATCTGGAAGCACTCTTCTAGACATGAGGTTGATTTCTTGAATTTCCATAGCATATGGAGGGTAAGATGTTTCCCCATTGTAGACCTGATATGCCTGTCTGTTGTTTGGGTTCAGATTTGGCTGAGCAAGAATCTGAGGTTTCTTAGGTGGAGCAGGGTGAAGGAGTTGTGGTTGAGATGGAGGTGGAGGTAGTAAGGCTCAAGATTGTTTGTATGGGGGCCTCCACCCTTGGGATGGTGCATTCCACTGAGGTTGTAGAGGAGTATATGGTTGAAATGGTTTGTTGGCAGGTTGGGAATGATATTGAAGTGCAGAAGACCAGGAAGAAGCTGTGGACCATGAAGGTTGAGCAGGAGGGCACTAAGGGGGAATGGATGCATTATGGTTAGGGTTGTAATATGAATATGATTCCCCTTGCATGCCTTGCTCGTATGGTCAAGGTCCTTTAGGCCTTGTTTGGTTGATATAGTAGAGTTATTCAATCACCCATTTAGCTCCTTGATACACAAATTTCAATCTAAGAAGAGAAGGGCACTTGTGTGTGGAGTGTTTCTCCTCACAGATCGACTAGATCTCTATAATATTCAATGGAGATTCATTCCTAAGGTGTCTTCTGGTGCATCTAGGGCAGAAGATAGTTAAGGTTATTTCTTCTTCCTCTTGCTTCCTCTTGATCTGCATGGTGTCCATTTGCAGAGAAAGGGTATGAAACATTTCACTCTTGAAGTCTTCCAACATGTTCCCAATTTCACTTTTTATGAATGTGTTGGAGGATGATGAACTGGTGAAAGATTGACTAGCCCTACCCTTCTTTCTGGCTGCCCTAAAATGATTTCTGAAAATTGTCTTGATATCATCATAGGGTAACTGATAGGTGTCCTCTCCTGACAACATGTTTAGGGTTTCTAGGATATCTTCCATGATCCATCTAAGAAGGACTAGCTTAAGTGATTTAGGATCGAGGGTGCACCTGGCCCTTTTGTAGCTGAGTAGGAACTGTTCCTTATAATCTTCCAAAGATTCTTCGTGTCCCAAAGTCATTCTAAATTTTTTCTCTTTGGTATCTTTGGACCTGCAATAGTTGTTATACTTACTGTTGAAGGATTTTTGCATCTGAGCCCAGGTGGTGATGTTGTCCCCTGGTAAAACCATGAATCAGCGTAAGACCGCATCTTTGAGGGTGGATGGGAACAATTTCAAATTGTGGTCATCATAGGTGTAATGATAAGTTCTTCGTATGAAAAAAGCCTAAAACAAAAGGGTATTCAGGTCCTTTGAGGTCATGCCATAGAAGTGAGGAAGGGCATAGGGGCTTATGTTTTTCATGCTAGCATCTCCATTAGTTTCTATGATGGAAAAAGCACTCTTAGCTCTATTTTAAGCTCCTTTTCTGTCTTCAATCCCATTTCTATTTTCAGCCATGGTGTAGGTTGGTGGAATGGTCTCTTCTTCTTCTTCCCCAATAGGCTCTTCAAATATATCTGGTTGTTTTACTAATGGGTCCTCTAGCTCACAACCACCAAAGAAGAGGGAAGGTTGGTTGTTAGATGCGGTGGGGGTATTTGGCAAAAAATTTCCTAAGTTGTCTCTACTCCTAAGAGGCATGAAAGGAATTTATATTTTCCTTTTAGGGTCTTTTTCAGAATTTCTTGCAGAATGGAAAGAAAGAAAATATTTGCAACTATTTACTGAATGGAACTACTTGCAAAATTGGAAAGAAAGAAAAGCTTGCAACTATTTGTTGAATGGAACTACTTGTAGGATTGGAAAGAGAGCAAAGATTGCAAATATTTGGAGAAAAAAAGGAAATCATAAATCACATCTACTTAGACACCTCCCCAACAACGATGCCAAACAGTGATGAGTACCAGTATTGAAGCAAGAATTCTGCAACTCCTAGGGCTACCAACTTTACTTCATCAACCCAAGGTTCATAAAAACTTGGAGGTGACAATGTTGTATACATAGTAGATGCAATAGTCTACTCTTATCACTCTTCAACTAGGGCGAGACCACTAGGGTTTTTCAAGCCAGTATTGTATTGACTAGAAAGAGTCTGACTACAAAATGGAAAGGGGGAAATTAGTCTTATTGCAGAAAGGGAATGTTGCCTACTCTAAGAAAAGTGCTGAATTGGAAGGTGCTATAATGTGACATGAAAACATCTAGTTAATGATATACACATATTGCTTGCAAAAGAGACCTAACTTAACATTGAATACAACATCTATTTATATGGACTAAATGTGATCCATGTGGATCTCCAGACACCAGTGGCATGGAAAAGGCTCAAAATTCAAAGTGGAAGAGAGATGATTAACTTGACATCCGATTGAAGTGCTCATCGCCTTGATTCCAACTATGTGAATGAAACTCAAATCCAAGTCCGGAAGAGGAAGATAGAGGCAGTCAAAGTTGGGTTGAATTTTTTATGACTGGGCAGGATTAATGAAGGCACAATTTATAATTTTTCCAACGGACGGAATCCGACCAACTATGGCTAGATTCTAGGCGAAATTGTCACCTGGATAAAACGAATCCTATGGTCAAAAACCAAATTTTCAAAAATCTGCAATTTGTTTTATTTAAACAAAAAAAATATTAAAAAAAGGGGGTGGTGGGCCACCATCCCTACCACCCCAACTTGTACCAAAAATGAAACATATATTTATGGAGGTGGTGGGCTGGTCCTTGGGGTATGGACCCAACCAAATCCACACAAAAAGAAACCAACAACCATAGAATCGGCAGTAGGTACGATGGGTGGGCCGCCCAAGGCGGGCCCAACCCAACTTATATTTTAATTAAAGAATTCGATATATAATAAAAGGAGGAGGCAGGGTTTGACCACTCGACCTCCTCCATAACAAACCAATCATAAACTAGCTCACCAAATGGATTCTTGTGATTTCTTCCCACCATTTTTTATTTAAAAGCAGTTCATCAGTGTGCCCAGGCAGCGAACGCAGTGCATGTAGTTCAAGGCATATTTTTGCAGGAGGGCCGAATTTTCACTTTGTCATATTTTGACAAATTTTTTATGGTTTTAGCACTTCTCGATGCCATGAATGTAATGGCGTTGTTCGTTTCTCCATCAGAGTTCTGCATTTTTCGGCCATTTTTCAGTATGGAGGTATAAAAATCCTTTTTTGTAACTGATGCTTGTACTCTTCTTTCTCATGCCACTTAATGAATGAAGGCCTCCCCATTGATCGAGCAGGGCCCAGAGACACAGTCCAAGTCAGATGAACTCCGTTATCAATTCTTGTTGTCTTCTTTCATGCTTTATGTGTTTCTCTTCCTCTCTCATGTGCACATTAAATTTCTATGTTAAGCTACAATTTATGCATGTAATTCTATAATATATCTATAAGCAAAAGATCTTGGATCAATTGGTATCAGAGCAGGTCTTTGTAGATTTGAATTGCATGTTTGTATGCTAACAAGAAACAGGTTGCTAAGAGGTGAAGGGAAACTAAATTCTTTCAATCCCAAAGCGGGGCGTGCACATTGAAGGAGAAACATGGCAGATGAAGAGGCTCATCATGAAGAGGAGCACAATTTCCACAAAACCTTCTATACAATGGCAAAAAATGTCGGTCAGTTGTTTCCAAGGTTGGAGAAAGTAGGAGAGAGAAATCTAGAAGAACAAGGTTCAGTGCATGGAAATTGTGGAGAAGAACCCCCTCCTTCTCCTTCCATGAGTGAAAGTTCTTCTTCCTCTCATCACCATCATCATAGAAATTCAAGGGACGTGTCTAAGAAACCTTTCTTTAAATTAGATGTCAAATTTTATATTTCCATGTTTAACGGTGAAAGTAATGCAGAAAATCTTAACAACTGGGTTAGGCAGATTGAAATCTACTACAGGATTTAGAAGATCAAAGAGGACGAGGCAAAGATTTAGCTGGCCTTTCTTCGGTTGAGTAGCACCACTCTTGTTTGGTGGGAGAGAAAATTGCAAAGCAGTAAGAGTGTCGGTAATCTTCTTTCCTCATGTCCTAGTTTCATTTCTACATTAAAGGAACAATTCTATCCCTTGGGTTATAAACAAAAAGCCTTAATGGATTGGCAATAATTAAGGCAAGGCAGAGATCATGATGTTCGAAGCTTTACAAAGGAACTTAGAAAACAAGTACTTGAATCACCTGAAGTACTAACTAAGTATATTAGATAATTACATAGTTACCTTAGACATTCATTATTATTGTTTGAACCAACTACTATTGGCTCGTCCAGTGTAAAGGACATCCATCTTGAGAATAGGGGCAAAAACAAAAGAGATGATCATTTCAAGAAATCACCTTTCAAACCTCCAAATGGAAAACCCAAAGTGAAAGGAAAAGGAAAGGAGAAGAGGACAACATCAACCAAGAAATATGAAGGAGAAATACCTTATTGCACTCACTGCAAAAAGGAAGGTCATGACGATGATCATTGTTGGAAACTATACCCGGAAAAGAGACCAAAGAAGTATGGAGGAAAAGGAAAGCAAAAGATAGTGGCAATTGTGCAGCAAGACCTTGGATCCGATTCTGGAGATGAATCATTGATCGTAGCAACAGGAACAAAAGGTACTCTTACACCTCATGTTAATTCTGAATCACATGAAGGCACTAGTTCAATAGATGAGTCTCTTCCTAATGAATGAAAGAGAATTGATCTATTTCATATTAGAGTTATCATAAATCATACGAAAGTGTAAACTCTATTTGATACCAGATCCCAAGAAAACTTAATTTTAGAGTCCTTGGTAAAGAAGCTAGGCTTGGAAACCAAACCACATCTAAAACCTTATCCACTTGGATGGATACATGGTAAAGCAAAACTGAATGTAACTAAGCAGTGTAAGGTTAAATTTTTTTTCACTTCTAAGTTAGTGGATGAGGTAAAACTTGATGTGATACCATTGGATATCTGTGGCATGGTTTTAGGGAGTCCATATATATATGATAGAAAGGCAATCTTCTTTCGTCATGAAAACAGATGCCTAATCACAAAAGATGGGGTAGAATATATTGTAAGGGCTCATCAAACTAAAATCAACGCCAACCTTGTAAGTGCAGGACAAATGAAGAGATTGATGAATTCTAGTAAGGGTTGCATGATTATGTTTGTAAGGGGGAAGATGCAGAATTATTCGATGCTTTCCAGGGTTGTGAACATGTGCATAAAAAGGAATTATGTGAATTAATTTATAACTATAATGAGATGTTGTAGGAACCAGGGGGATTACCTCTGAAGAGGGAAATCCAACATGAGATCCATTTGCAGCATGACGCTCCTTTACCAAATATTGGCAAGTACAGAATGTCGACCATTGAGATGGAGGAGATCAAAAGGTAGGTGCAGGAACTATTGAACCAAGGGGTCATCAAACTGAGCACTACTCCATTTAGCTCACCGATTATCTTAGTGCTGAAGAAAGATGGCACATGGAGGATGTGTGTGGATTATCGAGCACTAAACAAAATCACGGTGAAAAATCGTTACCCTCTTCCCTGCATTGATGATTTATTAGTTCAGTTAAAGAATGCTATATATTTCATCAAATTGGATTTGCGTAGTGGTTATCACCAGGTTTGAATTGTAGAGCAGGATGTGTGGAAAACCGCCTTTCAGACCAAACATGGGTTGTTCGAATGGATGGTGATGCCATTCGTACTTTGCAACACTCCAACCACTTTCATGAGGGTCATGAATGATCTCTTTAGGCATTTCATTGATGAATTTGTTCTTGTATATCTAGATGATATTCTTATCTTTAGTAAAAGTTGGAATGAACATGTATGCCATGTGAAGAAAGTGCTTGACGTATTGAAAAAGAAAAACTCTATGTAAAATTGTCAAAGTGTGAGTTTGGGAAAACCTCTTTGGTTTACCTAGGTCATATTGTTGGTCATGGTCATTTAAAAATTGATCCTTCTAAAGTTGAATAAATTGTAAATTGGCCTAAGCCTACTAGTGTAACCAAGGTTCGCAGCTTTTTGGGTGCAGTATAGTATTGGAGGAGATTTATTTCTAATTTCTCTATTGTTGCAACACCTTTACACATTGACAAGTGTAAAGCAAGTCTTTCAATGGGGAGGAAAGCAATAGAAGTCCTTCAAAACATTGAAAGAAAAGATAAGCACCGCACCGGTCTTGGCCTTACCATATTTCCAACAACCATTTGAAATTGAGATAGGCGCCAACGGATATGCCATGGAAGTTGTAATGATGTAGCAAAAGAAGCTGATATGTTACCATTCAAAGAATTTCTCTCAGGCTGTGATAAACTATCCCACTTATGACAAGGAATTATATGCCTTGGTCCAGAGTGAAAAAGTGGAAACACTACCTAAGTGGCAAGGAGACCATTATCCATACGGATCATCAACCCTTGCAGTATCTCCAGTCACAAACCAAGTTGCAGCAATCTTGTCATTTCAGGTGGATGGGTTTTTTTTCAGTAGTTTCATTTGGTAATAAAGTATAAGAAGGGCACTAGCAACAAAGTGATCGATATGCTATCTCGCCCTCCTATTTCTGCTTCTATTATTTTGCATAATGCTTCGTTATCTTTTGAAAGTTATGCTGAACAATATGTTAACGATGGTGACTTTAAGGAGATTTATGCAAAACTAACCCATGGTTCATAGGTGGAAAACTATCACTTGCAACGGAAACTATTGTATCACCTTGGAAAATTGTGCATACCCTCAGGAGAAAGGGTACATGTAATCTGGGAGGCCCACACCTCCCTTGTGTCTGGTCATTTTGGTGTTGAAGAAACTTTGTGTCATGTAAAAAGATTTTGTTTTTGGCCTCATATGAAGAACAATGTGACTCGCTATGTAAAGGGATGTGTGATGTGTTTTGTTTCAAAGACATCTAATAGAAAACTCAGGCTCTACACACCACTTCCTATTTCGAGTCATCCATGGGAAAGTGTGTCGATGGATTTTTTAGGAGGTTTGCCTTTGTATAGAAAAAATCACGACTATTTGTATGTTTTCGTTGACCGTTTTAGTAAGATGTGTATTTTAATGCCTTGTAAAGAGCAGATCACTATAGAGAAGACTTCTTATCTTTTCTTTTAGCATGTTTAGGTCCATTTTGGGTTGCCCAAATCAATTGTGTCAGATCAAGACTCTCGCTTTCTCAGAGAGTTTTGGACTAGCTTGTGGAAGATGATGGACACCAAGTTCAAAAGAAGCACAACATTTCATCCATAGATTGATGGACAGACAAAGGTCAAAACCACATGTTGTAAACTTATTGCGAGGCTATTGTGGGAAACATCCTAAGTTGTGGGATGAGCATCTTCCATATGTGCAACATTCCTACAATTGAGCAGTACACTTATCTACTCATTGTTCACCATTTGAGACATGTTTTGGCTACCTGCCAAAAGATCCTTTTAATATGGTCTTTGAAAGGGAAGATGAATCCAATGGACGTGATGACAAGGAAAAAGCGCAGTGGTTCATTCAGCAGATCCAGTTGATTTACCAAGTAGTACAGGAGCAGTTGGGGAAAATTCAAGTCTGGTACAAGGCTCGACATGACAAACACCGAGTCGACCATAAATTTCAAGTGGACGACAGAGTGTGGTTCCATATCAACAAGGACATGATGAAGGGACAAGGGAAGAAGTTGCGATCAATCCGGTATGGTCCATTCACCATCTTGGAGAAGATTGGAAATAATGCCTTCAGTCTCGATCTGCCGATTTATATGAAAATGTACTCCATAGTGAATGTGGAAAACTTAAAGTTGTATGAGCCACCATTGATTATGGACACCGAAGAGGTGGGCACAATTCCTACTGTTGATGACTTTGCACCAGAGTATCTCGATGAGTTACCTGAAGACATCATCCTTGATAGAAGAACCAGGGCTTCACGATGGGGAGATGTGGAATACCTTCGAGTTTGTTTCAAGGGGATACACCCTAGTAAGGTAAAATGGCTGGAAAAAGAAAGAGTGAGGGAACAATGTCCTCACTTTCCAATTGACTGATAAAGCTTTTTGCGGTCCAAAATCTCCTCAATGGGGAGGATTTATCCAGGTGGATCTCCAGACACCAGTGGCATGGAAAAGACTCAAAATTCAAAGTTGAGGAAAGACGATTAACTTGCCATCCGATCGAAGTGCTCATTGCCCTGATTCCAATGGTGCGAACAACACTCCAATCTGAGTTTGGATGAGGAAGATAGAGGTAGTCAAAGTTGGGTTGACTTTTTTATCACCGAGTAGGATTGATGAAGGCACAATTTAGACTTTTTCCAGTGCCCAAAATCTGGCCAACTCTGGCCAGATTCCGGACAAAATTGTCGCCTGGATAAAACGACTCCTATGGTCAAAAACCAAATTTTTAAAAATCTGCAATTTGTTTTACTTAAACAATAAAAATATTAAAAAAAGGTTGTGGCTGGCCACCAACCCTGCCACCCCAACCCATACCAAAACTGCAACATATATTTATGGAGGGGCGGGCCACAACCCCCGACCTCTCCCCACATCCCATGGAACCATTGCTACAACATAACGGGTGGTGGGTCGGCCCTTCGGGCATGGACCCAACCACACCCACACAAAAAGAAACCAACAATCATAAAGCCAACGATAGGTATGGTGGGCAAGCCCAACCCAACTTATATTTTAATTAAAGAATTTGGTATGTAAAAAAAGGAGGAGGTGGGGTTTGACTGCCTAACCTCCTCCGTAACAAACCGATCATAAAAAAAATCACCAAATGGAATTCTTGTGATTTCCACCCACCATTTTTTATTTAAACGCAGTTCATCAGTTCGCCCAGGCAGAGGAGGCAGTGCACACAGTTCCAAGCATATTTTTGCAAGAGGGCTAGACTTTCATTTTATCAGATTTTGAAAAATTTTATATGGTTTCAACGCTTCTCGATGCTGTGAATGCAATGGAGATGCCCGTTTCTCAATTAGAGTTCTACATTTTTCGGTCATTTTTCAGTATGGAGGTATAAAACTCCTTTTTTGTAACTGATGCCTGTACTCTTCTTTCTCATGCCACTTAATGAATGAAGGCATCCCTGTTGATCGAGCAGGGCCCAGAGATGTAGTCCAAGTCGGACAAACTCTGTTATCAAGTCTTGTTGTCTTCTTTCACGCTTCATGTGTTTCTCCTCTTCTCTCATGTGCACATTAAATTTATATGTTAAGCTACAATTTCTGCATGTAATTCTTTAATACAGCTATAAGCAAAAGATATGGGATCAAAATGAGCATGGAATTTTATCTAAGAACCACTATGATTACTACATGCATGTGCTAGCTTAGAAATTGCAGAAAAATCCTTTTTGATTTTCAGTTTTATGAATGCAAATGCTAACTTAACCAATTTGTTCTTTGGCAGGGGAGACAGGTATGGGGAAATGGGTCTTGAATGGTGTCGAGGGTATGGAAGTAGAGTGGAGGCCTAACCTAAGCTCAGATGGCCATATCTACTTAATTTAGGCTTAAAACATGTTGCTACAGGGTTTTTTGTAGTACTATAGGATGTCCTATTTCTACTACATGGTGCCTTATTTTAATACAAGAAAAAGGCTGAAAGCTTATAGGGAGATAGGAAAGGTAGAATGAAGTGTGGGAAAGGTGTCTGATGGGGAAATAAGGCCCAAAGGCGGTGCACATTACCCAAGGCTTGGTCTAAGGCTTCAAGATGGTTGGACTTGCTCAAGGAAAATGTCCACTTTGCTACAAAACAAGAATTTGGATTAGGGTTTGGTGGACTTTGGCAGTGTAAGTGGAGAAGGCTTGGATGAGGTTGGCGAGATGAGGTCTCCTTGTAGATCAAATCCTCCTGCAACAACATACATTCTCTTCTTAATTTATGCACAACTTCATTTATATATGGGAAAGATGAGTTGAATTTAGGAAAATTAAGTTATTAATAACTAATGGCTAAGTTTATGAAGGGAAGTGCTTCTAAACCATAGCAAAATTCAAAATACTAAAATGACAATTCTAGGTACTTCTCAGAAGTTGGGAAACAACGATCTATGCTACAAGAAATCCTAAGTTATGCAGTGATCAAACAATAAATTTGTTTTTCCCTGTGTGAATGGAACCCTCAACCCATGATCCCATAAGGGAGATGAGGCAAATGTCACTATCACAAGATTTTATGAAGTGGTTACTGTCACTATTGTACCATTGATCTATCTATCCATAAATGGAAGCAAACTAAGTAATCATCCAAATACTTGCAATTTAACCAAAACCGAAATCACTTCAACAACTAACTATGAATGTAATCTAAGCATACATGTATAGAAATAGGAACCTCTGGTGCTAGGGTTGGGCCCTAACCCAAAAGGTTGAACCCTCTGAGTCAATACAATGCTGGATCAAGGGAATGATTTTCATTTTCATTAAAAAATGAAAAATACATAAGAGTTATCAGTCACAATGTATTAGCTCAAAAATGCCTCTTACCTACAACAAAAAAAGTTGAATCCTAATGAGGCTCTAGGCCTTCTTATTTATACAACTGAAGCTGCCAACAAATTCCTTAAATATAGGGAGGCTTGGCTCTCAAATTTGGATCAACTTGTCTTTAACTATCACTAGCTTGGCTACCAATGACCTTAGCTGGTGTTTGTCAATTTAATTGTCTTAAATTGTTACATACATTATTGACTGAAGTTGGTAAACTTGTGAAGTGCAAGCGCACTATATGTGCTAGAAGTCCTTTAATTATTAATGTGTATGATTGAGTTATTGAAAAATATTGCTAAGGATGTTTTGTGTTCCTATTTTACTCTTTAAAGAAAATTAAATTAACATATTCAATCTCAATTACATTCATGCTCACTCCTAAAAAATTCTCTTTACACTTGTAAAATGAAACTAAAGCAAATTTACACTGTCTTATTGAATTAAGAAAAAATTAACTAATCTCTTGTAACACAAATTTAATCTCTAAAAGTAGAGGTATTTATCTAATGTTCTAACAATCCTTTGCATAAAAACTAAAATGAAATTGACCTCTAGTTAAAATGAAAACCATACATCTTCTCATTATCAATCACTCATGCTTTGAAATAAAATTCTTTCGAAATGAAATGCTCTAAACAAAACTACAAAGGAATCATGCATGCTTTAAAATGAAATACTTAGAAATGAAACTGTAAAGAAATCTATGAAATGCTTTTGAAACGAAAGCTACAAATAAATCTATGAAAGGTTTCTATGCTACAATTATCATCATTAGTGAAATCTTTCTATTGCTATTTAATTAAAATCAATGCTGCAAAATGATTATAGAGCATGCAAATAACTTAAATAAATGATAATAAAAAAAGAAATATAGAAATGCAAACCTTCACTGTTTGTAGGGGCCCTCCACAAACAGGTGGTCATGAAACTCTAATCACACAGTTAGCTAGGCATCAATCTTCATTCTTCATTAACATGAAAAATATTACAATACTAGAGTTTTGAAACAAGTTAGAAAAATAATCCCCTCCCTTTGTTTCATGGAGTGTTTATATAGGGGTTACAATGTAAATTGATGGAGATTCATATGGATAAAGATCATAACTGAATGGCACTTATTTGCCAAGAATTTTCTAAAGAAAAACTTGTTATGGCTTATTTGTTGACTGTGCATTAAATGACAATTTGAAAAACCATATATCCACGTAATCTACAAAATAAGGCTCCGAAGATCTTTGAAAATATCTCAAATGGTAACGCATTTGAGAAAACGGTTCGTAGGAAAATTAATTAGTCGCTTTACAAAACCCATGTTTTTTTTCCAATATTCGCTTTCATTTTCTCAGAAAACGTGTTTGAAGTTGACTGGTTAAGACTGCTACGATTTTCCCTTGATCTTTGCCTGTAGGTCCACATGTGCGGGCTGGGTGGAATTTGACCAATACAAATCCATATTGGAGCTTCTAGAAACCAATTCCAAGTGTCAAGTTTCATTCTAGAGTGGTGCTACTACCTCAACCAGGAGGTAGCTATGGAAACTTGACAAATTTGCAGAAACTTGAACTTGCTAAATTGTCATTAGTTAAAACCATGCAAAATTCTTCTTATTCTACTAAAAATAAAGGAAAATGGTGTTAATTAACCACTTAGACATACATAGACACATGGTAGTAAGTGAGTGAAATGGTGCAATGGATAGTTGGAAATAATGATTTATTGAATGACAAAGTCAAGTGAAAATGATGACAAATCAATGACCCAACATCTCCCCAACATTGAGATCTTTGTATGTCCGCATGCAAATTGAGTCCCAAAAATGAACTCATATACCTCTTTCCTCTATCCACACAAGGTTGTCCTATTTCATTCTTGGAGAGTGTTGTTTTAAAAAATGTTGGTTAACATTATCAATGAAGTTCTTCTTATATCACCTGTCCTTTCTCCTTGCTCACATTATGAGATTGAAACCTAGATAATTGCTTGATTGCTTCCATAATTTTATTTTTTTAAGACTTTACTGAAGTCCTGATGCAGGAGCATCATGGTTCTGAAAATGTGTACATTTAGTAGAATCTAGGTGGTCTTTTGTTTTCAAAAGAGTGGTTTTCCTAAGTATTTAATTCATGTAATTTTAGATCTTTTGAGCGATTTAGGTGAGACATTTAGAATAGGATTTAATTAAATATTGTGAGGATATTTGTAAATGTTTTCGAATGATGGAGAACATGAGTGATGATGAGTAATTAGTATGGATTGAGATATTGTAAATCTTAGAAAGTAGTTCATGATTTATGGAGGATCCTTAGGATTAGTTGAAAGTTGAGATCCTCAAGGGATAAAGAAGATATTTTAGGAACTAATTGAGGACTCAGAGGATTCTTAGGATTTATTTGAGAAGATTGAGAATCTGAACCAGACTTGGAAACAAAATCCTTTTGTATAAATGTAAGACAAAAAGGCAGAGAAAGAGTTAGTCAAATCGAGCTAGTTAGAGAGAGTTAGAAGACAAGAAGGTTGGATTGTGAGCCTACGGGCATTGAAATGCGAAAGGGCCATTGATACAAACCTTGTAAAGGTAGATCATGCCAAAGCTAGATTGTAAACAGGTTTTCATTTGTATCTATACATTTGTTTAATGAATGAGGAAATTGAATTCATTGTGACTGTGTGTGTCATTCCTTTATGTGCTCATTGATCCGTAATTGAGAATTTGTGGTTTTTGTGTGATAAACCATCATGAATGAATTTAATTTGAATTTCTGAAAGTCTTTCTGAGTGACAAAAGACTTACCGACTGGGTAGAATCTGTGTGATTCCAGTTTGGATTTAATAGATGTATGTACAGGTCAAGTAAATAACGAATTACAAAATCTGGAAAAGGAGAAATAATACAGAGAGTATTATGTATTCCAGTTTGAAGTGGTGTTAAGGACTACAAAGGAAGATAATGGTCAGAATATGTGAATCTGATTAAAGAAATCAACACAAAGCTCAGAGGTATAATCTGGCCAATTATTTGAGTGCCAAAGGAAAGCAGAAATTGTGTTATAATCTGTTGGAACAATAGATGAGAAGATCTTCATGTGTGGATTTGGTATGTTATAAACTAGCATGAAGATTTATCATGGAAGTTTGGTTCCTAAGGAATTGGAGCCAAAGTGAAACAAGCCAAAGTGAAATGTGTAACTGTGGAGGTTAGGAGTCTACGAGTGTCTGGATTGGGGTTGAAGCACCACACTCATTCCTAGCCATTTATTTCAATTTCAACCACTAACGTCACAATCAACTGCAGGGGTTAAGTTGTTTAGTAACCCGTGTGTTAGCTGAAGGGCCGTAGACTATTGGATCATTGCTGATGCTGACCATTAGATTAATATCGCATTGCCTCGTTCATGCGTGAATGAACCTTGATCGAGAGAAATTGCGATATGCAATTTGCGATCATTGGGTGGATCAACAACAGTCAGATTAATGATGAGATTAATGGTGGGGAATTAATCTGATAAGATTTGTACAAAAAGGGAAAGTCAACGTGGTAAGTCAATGTGGGATCGAGTGTTGTTCAATTACTGTTCAATTGCTTAGTGGACCCAAGGAGTTTATGGACGCGAGTTTATTTTATTTGGAGTCCGATTTTGTGCATTCAGGTGGAATCGATGTTCGTTGGTGGATTATGTGTAGAAATGATGTTTGATAATTGGTCGGGTTTGTGTTAAAACTCATCAATGTAAACGCTTCCAATTTGTATAGGTGGACCATAACCCACAGGTTCATGGTAAGGTGATTATGAAAACCAAGGAAATTGCCTTTAGGCGATTTTTCCTGTGTCATTTTGGTATCAAATAAGGGAAAGGTTTCCTGCGAGTAGAAAGAAGACTTTGCGTGCAAAATGAATAGGTAAATTTGTTTTGAAGCAACTCAAGGTAGAACGAAACAATGAAAGAAAACTCATTGAAGGAGTAATTGTTACTAACAGTTAAAGCTTCACCAAGATAAAGCTGGGAGATTGAAAGAAAGAATTAGATTCTAAATCTGATTGACAGTAGTTGAATGCTGAAAATTTGCACAATGGAAGTACGAACATCGACTTAAAATATTTGCAGGAGCGGTGAGATCCTGAAGACAAGTAATGGTATGCAATTTTGTCTAATGATTAGCAGAAATTTAATGAGTGAGAATTTAGAGCAAGATTACAGTAGTTAAATTGTAAGAGGGACTTTTGCAAGTTCTTGAAGTAAGTAGAGTTTGAAGATACAACTGAAGGCTGGATAAAAGAATAGTCCATTCAAAGTGCAGATGAACAAGATCATGCCGAGATCTTGAAGGTTAGATGAGATGTTTTTATTTTAATTTGATTTGAAGATTGGAGAGTTTGTGGTTTTTATATTGTTGCACGGATAGCAGCTTAAGAAGGTGAGAAGATTGCAGCAACCTAGAGCAAGGAATGCTCAATTGGTTCCAGAGGGAAGAACTAGAGAAATGCTAACAGAATAAGCTCATAGGAGAGAAGCTTAGTGAGGAATATGTAGCAAGAAGGAGACTTGTTACTGTAGGGGTTTTGCTGCAACTCACAAAGGCGATTCCACAGAGGATGTGGGTAGAATTTCCAAGGGATGAAAGAAGCTGGTAAGAGTTTCTAAGTGAAATAAGAGGTGGTCAGAACCTAGTATTTCATTGTGAGAAGACAATTGTGTTCCTAAAGTGTATATGAGTTGAAGCCTTGAAGGAGTAGAGACAAATGCTCAAGGAGGTTCTAGAGATAGAGAATCAAGTACTTGCAAAAAGACCAAGTATAGAGGAGAGCTTGGTGAGGTAAGGGGCAGCAGGTAAGACTTGCTCTTGCAGAGGCTTGCGCAACTTAGTGAAGTGAGTGAGGAGCTCATACAGATTGAAAGGATGATGACTAGTGACAGTCATAGCAGAGGTTTTGAAAGATATCATAGTAGAGGACAAATGAAGAAAGATGTCAAAGAAAATGGCATGAGAATGAGTGACGAAAAATATGATAGAGAAATGGTTGAGATGGTAGTTTAGCTTGAAGTATTAATGGAAATGTTACAGAGAAATGAGATGGACCAAAAATGTGGTTATGTCATGAGGTTACAAGAGAAGAGAGAACAACAGGTGAATATGCATTTAATAAAGGAGCTGAGGGAACTTGAACATATTATAGATGTCAAATTGGAGACAGAGAAGCTCAAAAGAGTTGAGCTATAGAAAAAGGAAAATGCTAGAGAAGGTGTTGAGGTTTTGGTATGTGAACCATAACAGGGACCATTGATTTTTGAAAGTGATGAAGTGACAGAGGATTTGAATCATATGAATGACTTAGAGTAGCCAGAAGACTTGATGATTGAAGCATAAAATGAGACCGTTAGGTCTTGTGCTTTTAAAAATGATAATTTGTGTATGGCTATAGGTTTGGAAGAAGATAGGCAGCCTTTTAAAGCTATCAAAAACATAGAAGAATACCTTCTAGAATATGAAAGTTTTGAAGCAGAGTATGACAATGAGACTAGAGAAGAAAGAATTCACTACAGTGAACAAGTGCAAAGAGGCATCATTAAAACAAATGGTGTGGAAAAGAGACTTGTTGATAGTCTCAAGTATTCTTTAAGTTTGAATTAGAATACTAATGTGCTAACAAAGGATTTAAAGGAAAGATCATGGCAACATACTGAAGGGTTTCCTGAGGAAGAAGAGGTACAAACACCTTATATTTTTTATTTTGATAATTGTCTTATGATTGCAGATTTTGTTGCAGAAACTAGAACATATTTGGCATAGGTGGACAACCGAATGAAAGAAGAAGAGAAAGAACATCTACTGAAAGATGTTACGGAAGTTTAGCAGAGGAAAAAGGACAATCTAATGATTGGTCAATAGCAAATGAAGAAATGGGCGATTGTGTAAAATTTCCAAATTTTACTCCAAGTAAAATCATTGAGTTATATAGAGAGTTAGACCTTCAAAGAAGAAAGTTGGAAAAGCAGAGGATAAATGTTCAGAATAAATTGTGATGAAGGATGAAAAAGAAATTGTCATAAATGACAGTCAAGAAGAAGTTGATAGGTATAGTAAACAGAAGCATAAAATTGTCTTGAAGGATAATATGGCAGAAATTGAAAAGGTGTGAAATTCTATAAAAGACAATAGTGAACAAGAGGGTAAGGATGTCAGGGCGGCAGCAAGAATGAGAGTTCAGCAATCAAGAGTTGGAGGGAATCAACAGACAGAGGATATACTGGACAAAGAAATTGAGTTGATAAAATGTTAATGATGAAGGTGTCTCAGAAGAAGACAACTGCAAGAAAGAAAAGAAGCAACAACAAGAGGAAGACAATAGAAGATTGTGAGAGCATAGAAAGTGAAGCATTGCAACATAAGGTATGGAGACCTGGAGAAAAACAATAAACAACAACAACAACCAAGGATAGACTATAGAACAAAGTATGGGATCCAGGAGGACAAAGATTAGAAGCACATGATCTGGAGGTCATGATTATTTTCTACTTTGGGAGTCTGATGCAAGAGCATCATGGTTCCGAAAATGTGTACATTTAGTAGAATCTAGGTGGTCTTGTGTTTTCAAAAGAGTGGTTTTCCTAAGTATTTAATTCATGTAATTTTAGATATTTTGAGTGATTTAGGTGAGACATTTAGAATATGAGTTAATTAAATATTGTGAGGATATTTGTAAATGTTCTCGAATGTAGGAGAACATGAGTGATGATGAGTAATTAGTATGGATTGAGATATTGTAAATCTTAGAAAGTAGTTCATGATTTATGGAGGATCCTTAGGATTAGTTGAAAGTTGAGATCCTCAAGGGATAAAGAAGATATTTTAGGAACTAATTGAGGACTTAGAGGATTCTTAGGATTTAGTTGAGAAGATTGAGGATCTGAACCAGAATTGGAAACAGAATCCTTTTATATAAATGTAAGCCAAAAAGGTAGAGAAGAGTTAGTCAAGTCGAGTTAGCTAGAGAGAGTTAGAAGACATGAAGGTTGGATTGTGAGCCTACGGGCATTGAAATGAGAAAGGTCCATTGATATAGACCATGTAAAGGCAGATCAGGCCAAAGCTAGATTGTAAACATGTTTTTATTTGCATATGTACATTTGTTTAATGGATGAGGAAATTGAATTCATTGTGATTGTGTGTGTCATTCCTTTTATGTGCTAAGTGATCCGCAATTGGGAATTTATGGTTTCTATGTGATAAACCATGATGAATGAATTCAAGTTGAATTTCTAAAAGTCTTTTTGAGTAACAAAAGACTTACCAACTAGGTAGAATCCTTGTGATTCCAGTTTGGATTTAATAGATGTATGTACAGGTCAAGTAAAGAATGAATTATGAAATCTGGAAAAAGAGAAATAATACATAGGTATTATGTATTCCAGTTCGAAGTGGTGTTAATGAATACAGAGGAAGATAGTGGTCGGACTGTGTGAAGCTGATTAAAGAAATCAGCGCAAAACTCAGAGGTATAATCTAGTTGATAATCTGAGTGCCAAAGGAAAGCAGAAATTGTGTTATAATCTACTGGAATAATAGATGGGAAGATTCGCGTGTGTGGAGTTGGTATGATAAAAACCAACATGAAGATTTATCATGGAAGTCTAGTTCTTAAGGGATTGGATCCAAAGCAAAACAAGCCAAAGTGAAATGCGTAACTACGGAGGTTAGGAGTCTGCGGGTGTCTTGATCGGGGTTGAAGTGCCACACTCATTCCTATCCATTGATTTCAATTTCAACTATTGAAGTCACAGTGAACTGCGGGGGTTAAGTTGTTTGGTAACCCGTGTGTTAGTTGAAGGGCCACAGACCGTTGGATCATTACTGATGTTAATCGTTAGATTCATATCACATCGCATCGTTCATGAGTGAATGAACCTTTCCAAAAGAAATTGTGATATGCGATGTGTGATGATCGAGTCGATCAACAACCGTCAAATTAATGATGAGATCAACCGTGGAGAATTAATCCGATAAGATTTGTGCAAAAAGGGAAAGTCAACATGGTAAGTCAATGTGGGACTGGGTGTTGTTCAATTGCTGAGCGGACTTGAGGGGTTTATGGACGCGATTTTATTTTATTTGGAGTTTGGTTTTGTGCATTCAGGTGGGACCGACCTTTGGTTTGTGTTAAAACTCACCAATGTAAATGCTTCCAATTTTTATAGGTGGACCATAACCCACAGGTTCATGGTAAGGTGATTATGAAAACCAGGGAAATTGCCTTCAGGCGGTTTTCCCTGCATCAAGTCCACAACAAGTCACATTTCCACGGAATAAAGCTGATTTCCAACACTCCCTTCTCTGATGCCTAAATATGAAAGTTGAATGTTTTAATGGAAAAGGAAACATCAAATAAAATAAAATATTAATGCACACAATGTAAAATACAACTCCCAAGATGTAGCTTCTCCCCAAATATACTAGTTTTGTATTTTCCTTCTATTTTATTCATCTTAGAATCCATGTCACCCAATTGTGTTGCAATTAGACCATAAAGTGTCCAAGAAAAGGAGTTGAACCAATAACACCATCTCCACCATACAAGATTTTTCAAACAAGGGACAATGAACCCATAAAAGAGATTCCAAGAGGAATAAAAGGTTGATGAAATGATTGAATCATTGTGGTAACTTGGAGTAATAACCACTGACATCATCCCAAAGTAGGTGAAGTAGAGGAAAGTGAAAAATATGAATAAGAGGAACCATAAATTTTGGCAAATGTCCACTCAAAAGAAATCATGGAGTAGGCTGAAATTGATTTGCATTAGTAAAAATGAGTAACAACTTACCACATCCAAGGCTTAACTCAATTCTTTGCAATGTGAATCATGTTCATTACCATACTTTTTGAGGTGTGCCTTAAATTTTTCTTCATGCATGCCGAAATAGGGTATCAATGTCCGCTGCGTGAGCCTTGATAAATATGTGCTAAATATGTAAAGAAAAGAAAGCATTTTGTGTTGTTTTTAAACTCCTGATGCATTTGCTTTATGATATCAAAAGAACCTGTTTCCAATTTTTTTTTACCTTGTGCTCAACTCTTGTTCTTTTTCTCTGCATGTTTTCTTGCAAGGTAGCATTCTTGTGATATCATACTCAGAGGAAGAGAAAACAAATGTGCAACAATTGATACAAAAGTGCAGACCACAAAATCATTATCTTTGATCTTTAGGATTGAACTCATTTTTCTTTTTATCTCTCTCTAGGATACTTCATTTTATTGAAAAATTGTTGTGGAGACTCCAAACCACTTTGAGGATCCATTTTTGTTGTTAAAATATTTGTGAGTTGAAATTACTGTACATGCATGAACTAATTCCATCTTTTGCCTAGTGGAGCAATAAATATAGAGCAACTTTCATTTACCTTTGTTGTCTTCAACATATAATCTGGGAAGGTAGGATCAGGGTGTCATAATGATAGGCATTGAGATATATTGCATAATATATGTCACAAAAGTGATGGCCACTAACCATTACCTTCATTCTTTCACAAGCACATATCATCAATTAGCTTTTGCTCCAAACCCTTCAAATTTTGATTTGAACCTAGCTCTTAAGCACATCATATTCAAAATTTCCATATTGAAGTGATTTTCATGCAAGGATAATAGGGTTTAAGGTGGGTATCAATCCCCTCATCGGCTGCATATGGGTTTGTGGCTAGGGTTCCTAGTTCTTCATTAGGTATGCATATTGTTAGTGAAATTTTTGTATTGGAAAATGCTCTGGTTACATTAGGATCTGCATTAAATGTCTTCAGATTTTGCATAGAGCATGTTGATACAATGTTCACAACCTGAGAAAGTGGTGGCAGATTGCTGGCGATGTGTCCCTAGTTAATTCCCATGCACAAATCTACATAATGAATAATTTTTTTCCATAAAATATAAATAATTTTACAAATTAAATATATCAAAGAATTACATTACATTATGTTACCAACAAAAATATATAAATGAATTACATTAGGGTTTTTGTCTTCAAACTTTGTCAATAGAAAATTAAGAAAATTATGATAAAGAAAACAATCACAATAATATTGTCATTTCTTGATTAAAAACTACTAAAATAATGCTACAAACTTAAGAGAATTATAACAGGGTTCGCTACAAAGGCCATAATAATATCAAAACGCAATATTAACCTTATGGTTTATAACATAAACCCTGTTCTATAATGAAGTCTTAGTTATCAAAAAAAAATTAAACCATCAATGAACATGAACCTAATATGTATATATAGAGGGGTTTAATGAACAATTATATTTATATATAGGTCTTAGTTTAGTTTAGGTTTTACATTTTAGTTTTTGGTATTTACTTCTACTATTATGTTTTATTATGTTTTAGTTTTGGGTTTTAATGTAGGTTTTATATTAGGTTTTGGTTTTGGGTTTTAATGTAGGTTTTATTTGTTAGTTATAGGTTTAGGTTTATTTGGATAAATTTTAGTTTTAGTTTTTTGTTTTAGTTTTTATTTTTTAATTAAGTTTAAAATAATAGGTTTTAATATTTAGGTTTAAAATATTACTTTTCTTATAATATTTAGATTTTAATATTACCTTTAAAATATTTACATAGTAAGAGATTTTTTTGAGAACTCTTCTCTTTCCATGCCATCTGTGCCATTTTAATCTATTGATTTTGGTGTTAGACTATTGAAATATTATTTACTCTAAAAACAACTCCCCGCCCATGCCACTTATTTCATTTTGAGCCATTGATTTTGGTGTTACACTATTAAAATATTATTTACCATAAGATTAAAAACCGGTAGTAATCAATTTGAATGCATAACCATCCCATTTACGACAGCCAAACGTTCTAGCATCACGTCTAGCGTCAAAGAAATCCGTCAAGTTCTTTCATCGTCGTCAGGTCGCAAGAAGAGAGATCCGTGTCTCAATCGAGAGACAACCAGGTATGCCTAAGTACCAGGTAGGTGGCCAGGCCTGCATGAGGAAGGTAGTTGGTATGCCCAGTCTAGGCGGTTCTCTCATTCGTTCGCTAAGGTAGCATCATAAGCAATTAAGTGTAGGAGCTTGACAAGCGACAGTGCCTTCTTCACCCACGCGATATTGCTGGATCGGGCCCATTACACTATAAATTGACACCATCCCTTCGAATTGCATCACAGAGTCAAGGATATACATCTCACAGAAATATTCATTAAATTTATTTTTGGTATAAGCTGCTCCTATGGATTCTCTAGGAAGTTTTTTTTTTTACCGGTGGTGATGGTGATGATAAGGTTTGGAAGGGTTTTTATTTTGTTTTTGGTGGATTCTCTAGGAAGTTTTTTTTTACCGGTGGTGATAGGGTTTGGAAGGGTTTTTATTTTGTTTTTGGTGGTGACAGTACTTGCTCTTCTGGTTTCTCCAGAAAGGGTTTTTGTTTTGTTTCTGGTGGTGACAGTACTTCTTGTTCTGGTAATGTTTTTTAGCCATTAAATTTCCATTTGTGTTTACATGTTTATTAATATAAAGCAAATCCCTTTTTAAAAAGTAAATTGTGTTATGGTGAGTCGCTTTTATATATATATATATATATATTTCTTTTTCAATAAAATGGAATGAGGAGAAGGCTTTAGCAGGAAACACATTGTATAGCATTATTGTAGAGTGTTCCATATTTTAGAATGTTCCATATTTTTTTGGCATTGCGCTTTGTATTTGTTTTTAGGAATATAGTGATATTGTATTTTAGATTTTGACGAGTTTTTTTTATAATTTTGATGGCATTTATAACAGAGATGTCATTTAGCATTTGAAAGTTGTATTATTATTATTAAGGTAGGTTTATTATAATTCTAAATTTCTAAAACAGAGATGTCATTTAGTATTTGAAAGTTGTATTATTATTATTAAGGTAGGTTTATTATACATGATTAAATTTTTAAATAATAATTTTTTATTCTATTAATATTTAAATAAAGGTTTCTATTATAAGAGATGTGATCTTTTTTATCTGATTATAAATCTAAAGTTAAGATAAGTTTCAGGTTAATTTGGATATATATAATATATACTATACTATATATATATATATTATATGTCCATCCAAAACTTAAATAAAGGTTTGCATTTTGAGGAGATGATTATATTCTTCTCTGAGAAAATCTAAAGTTAAAAATAAGACTTTCTATTTTGAACAATATATATAAATGATAGTACATGTCCTATATATAAACACTCACACATTACACATTATTATTGAATTATTTTTACCATTTAATACTTTTAAAATAATAAGACAAGGCAATCTGTATTATATTGGAAAAAAATTAAAATCTTGTCTATACCCTTAAATTGAGAAGAAAGAAATATCTATATATAATATTGAAAATAAACATTTAATTATTTATTTTCTCTTTATAAAATTGATATAGAATTATGTTATTTATAATTAATAGTAATTTCTTTTTTCATATGTTAGATGTCAATTGAATTACACATCATGTAATATTAATAATATTATTTTTACATATCATTTGTCAATTGTATACAAAATATAGGAGAGTGCAATCACTTAAACTTATCATTATTAATATGTATATATCAAGTGTTTAAAAAATATTTGATGATAATCATATTATGAATAATAATAAAAACACATTGGAAATGTTTTTAAAGATATTGACTACAAATATAAGCAGATTGAAGGTAATTATATATTAAACATTGAAAGAATTAAAAATCTCTACCATACCTTAAATAACTTAAATTATATATATATATATAATTTATATTTTATTTTTTCTTCTATATAAAATTGGTATAGAATTATGTTACTTGTCATTAATAGTAATATTTTTTTAATATGTTATAGACAATTGAATTACACATTATGTAATATCGATCATATTATTTTTACACGTCATTTGTCAATTCTATACAAATATAAAAAAACACAATTATTTAAACTTATCATTGTCAATATACTTATATTAAGTGTTTAAAAAATATTTAATAATAATCATATTGTGAAACAAAACTAACACATTGGAAATGGTTTTAAAGATATTGGCTACAAATATAAGTATATTGATACATATTACTAGGATTCTAAGAGGAAAAGTGCTAAGGCTACGTTCCATACTCTTAGCATTATTTGAACACTTCTTGAATTAACGAAGGATCTCGTTAATTTTAAGAAATGAAAAGATATCTAAAAAAATCCCATATTTATTTACTATGTTTCATATCGATTAATTAATTTTCGATTTTAAATAAGAATAAAAAACAACAAATGAACATTCAACATAATCAAATCTATATTTTAAACATCATTTAATCTCATATTATTAAACATCTCATCTTCCCAAAAGACAAATAATTATAAGGAAAATTTGAGAAATCTAAAAATGAAATAAGGAAATAGAACAATATTATTCTTCACTTTAAACTATATTTTTAATTTAATTTAAAAATGTTATAATTTTATTTATTTTATATTTTTGAAGGATATAATTCCTCGAATGCATTTCAGAGACCCTAGGTTTGTTTTGGTAATTGATCTTCTTTTGTCTAGAGATAATTTTGGATTCCATGAATGAATTTGAGACACCTTAGGTTTGTTTAGGGGTATTTTTGGAACAAATGAATATGGATTCCTAGGTTTTCGTGATCTAAAATGCATTGGAAAATCCAAAGTATTGTAGAATTTTAGATTCCATGAATGAATTTGAGAGACCTTAGGTTTGTTTAGGGGTATTTGTGGAACAAATGAATATGGATTCCTAGGTTTTCGTGATCTAAAATGCATTGGAAAATTCAAAGTATTGTAGCTTTATTCTTTCCTGCTTTTTATGTTATGTCATGGATGAATTGAATTAAGGGTTTCAGAGACCCTAGGTTTGTTTTGGTAATTTACCATCTTGTGTCTATAAATAATTGTGGATTCCACGAATGCATTTTAAAGACCTTAGTTTTGTTTAGGGGTATTTTTGGAACAAATGAATAGGGATTCCTAGGTTTTGGAGATCTATGTCATGAATGAATTGAATTAAGGGTTTCATAGACCCTAGGTTTGTTTTGATAATTGATCTTCTTGTGTCTATAAACAATTTTGGATTCCACTAATGCATTTCAGAGACCTTAGTTTTGTTTAGGGGTATTTTTGGAACAAATGAATAGGGATCCCTAGGTTTTCGCGATTTCAAATGCATTGGAAAATTCGAAGTATTGTAGCTTTATTATTTTTATGAATTGATTTAAGGGCTTGGTCTCAACCTTAGGTTTGTTTAAGGGTATTTTTGGAACAAATGAATAGGGATTCTTAGGTTTTCGTGATCTAAAATGCATTGGAATTGGAAAATAAGAAGTATTGTAGCTTTATTATTTCTTTCTTTTTATGCTATGTCATGAATGAATTGAATTAAGGGTTTGGTCTCGTGATTACAACATCCTAAGTATGGTTTATGGACATCTACTTCAAAATTTCACTTTGTGTATCAAGTAAATGTATCCCCATATAAATGCAATAATTTACACCTTAATGTTCCAAAGAAACATTATATTTCTTCGTTATCTATGCCATGTCATGAATGAATTGAATTAAGGGTTTGATCTCATGATTACGACATCCTAAGGATGGTTTATGGACATCTACTTCAAAATTTCACTTAGTGTATCCCCATATAAATACAAGATTTTACACCTTAATGTTCCAAAGAAACATTATATTGGCTTCATTATTTGTATGGTTTATGGAAATCTACTTCAAAATTTCACTTTGTGTATCGAGTAAATGTATCCCCATATAAATACAATATTTTACACCTAGATTCTAAAAGAGAGGGAAGAAACCTGGCGCCTCCTGAGTCGGGCTATCTGGTTACAAGACGGTGATGAGAATACAAAATTATTCCACAACTATGCAAAGGGAAGGAAAGTCTGCAACACTATCTGGCACATGTCCATGGAGGATGGTAGTCTTGCAACTTCTTTTAATCAACTGTCTCATCTTGGAAACACTCAATTCCAAAAACTATTTAAGGCCCCCCTGGTGCCACTGTTGTTGATATCGTTCGAATAGCGGGACATTTTTCCTAGTTTGTTGACCCGGATGAAGTTGAGGATATCACCTCCCCAGCCACAATGGGTGAATGGGAAAGTACCTTAAAATGGTTCAAAAAGGACAAGAGCCCAGGACCTTATGGCTGGTCTATTGAGTTTTATCTAGCTTTTCATGAAACTATTGGTCAGGATCTGCTAAATGTGGTGGAAGAATGCAGGACATCTGGGCATATGTATGAGGAAATTAACTCCAGTTTCATTGCCCTTATTCCCAGATCAGACTCCCCTTCGTCTTTCAATGACTTCAGGCCTATATCTCTTTGTCATTGTCTCTACAAGATCATTGCCAAGATCATACCCAACTTCCTCAAACCTATTCTCTCCTGTCACATATCCCTTGAACTATTTGCTTTCCTTCATAATAGACAGATCCATGAGGCTATAGGTTGTGCGCAGGAAGCCCTTCATTCCATGAAATCTAAAAAACTTAAGGGGGAAATTCTCAAAATCAATCAAGTAAAAGCATTGGACCAGGTAAGTTGGATCTATCTAAAAATAATTCTCACCCACTTGGGTTTCCCCCTTCTCTTAATTGATTGGGTTATGTGTTGCATCACCACAGACTCCTTCAATGTCCTCGTTAATGGATCTGAATCTTACTTTTTTCATGTTGAACGAGGGTTGTGCCAAGGAGTCCCACTCTCCCCTCTCCTCTTTTTGATTGTTATGGAAGGCCTCAGTAGGCTCATTGCTTTTGCAAAGAACGATGGGAATTTTTGGGGTCTCAAAATAACCGATAAGTGCATACTCACCCATCTACTCTTCATGGATGATGTACTCATCTTCCTTGATAGAGGCATTCAGGAGATTACTACCTTTTAAGATATCCTTCTACTCTTCACAAAGGCCATAGGTATGGAAGAAAATCATTTGAAATGCACTATTACTTTATCTGAATGTTCTCCCCATGAGGCTAGGGTGGAAATGAAAAATTTTCATTTTAAGAGCCATCACCTCGAGGATGGACTCAAATACCTAGGCTTCTAGATCAAGCCTCATAGCTACAAAATTGCTGACTGGATTTGGCTCGTGGTCAAGATCAAAAAATGATTACTCAGTTGGAACCATAGATTCCTCTCTAGGGTGGGACAATTAGTGCTCATCAAATCTTTCCTAGAAGCTACACCTATTTACTAGATGTCACTAACTTGGATACCTAAAGGAATCCATTCCTAGATTCAAAGTAGTTGTTGCAAATTCCTTTGGAATGGCTATAAGGAGGGTCAACCCTTTGCATGGGTGGGATGGAATCATATTGATACACCAAAGAAATGAGGTGGTTAGGGTCTGATGATTTATCCTCCTTTGCACATGCACTGGCTGCTAAGCTAGGTTGGAATATTCTCACCTCCCATAGCCTCTAGATTAAGGTTGTCTTTTATAAATATATCTGGCCTCATCAGCTAATGGATTGGATACGTATGCCCACTTGGTAGAGAACTGGGATTTCAATGGTTTGGCAAGCGATCCTACACACATTTTCTACTATTAGAAATGGATTAGCTTGGACGACTAATGATGGCTCATCCATTTGCATTGGTTTAGATCCCTGTTCGGGTTGTGGGAATATGTTTCGATTACCCCCGAACTTAATACAATTTCTCAATAACAGGAACATTTATGTAATTTCTCATGTTATGGATATGGAGAATAACACTATATTTAATGAAGCATGGTTCTTTGCAGAGAAATTAGACATCCTCGCACATTGGCAGTATCACTGGGAGGCTTATACCGCAACCCTTAATGAATCTCACATCTGTATAAAAGAAGGGGTTGATGGGACCCCAGCAAAATGTGGTACATAATCCTCAAAGGCGAGCTATCCCATTATTCACATCAGGAACAAGCCACTTGTTCTCAAGGATTGGTGGAATAAGATATGGAAGCTCAAAGCACCTCCAAGAATGAAGCTCTTCATGTGGAATGTCATCTGAAATAAGACACCAACTAGCTGCAACTTAATGAATCAATCTTTCTTTGGCCCTACTTAATGTGTGCTTTGTCAGCAGGCAGAGGAATCCAACAACCATCTTTTCCTATCCTGCCCATTGGTAACTCATCTTTGGAATCAAGTTGTGGACGCGTTGGCCCTTACTAACAGATGGCATGGACATAATGTATCAGATGTTTGGGATATTTGGCAAGCTACACACCGGAACACTAAAGTGCACTATCTACCACTCCTCATCTGCTAGTCTATTTGGTTGACAAGGAATGAGATCATCTTCAGGGAAAAAGTGGCTTGATGGTCGTCCATCATCACAAAAATTATTACAGCATATCATGAAATCCCTGATGAAGATAATACACATGTAGGTCGTGTTATCTCACCCTAAACTATTGATCAATCTATTCCCTCGGCCTACTTTGATGATGCAACATAAGCAAAGGGATGTGGAGGGGGAATCCTACTTCATAAAACTGAAAACCATCGTTACAAAATACAAATGGGTTTAGGCTTGGGAACAAATAGCCTTGCTGAACTGATCTCTCTCAGACATCTTCTTCATTTTTCATTGGCCCATGCATGCTATCATTTACAGATTTTCAGTGACTCAAAAATCATCATCAATTGGTTCAATAACATTTCTACTTGTCATGTGCACACTCTCAAGAACATATTGGATGATATTATTATATTAAAAGCACAATTTAATTATGTTTCATGTCAACTCATTTACAAGGAACGTAACACGACTACTGATCACCTTTCCAAGGAGGTTGCGGCAAACCCCAGAGGCCTATAGTTAATTCAAGAGAAGATTGGAGATGGTCACTACCAATACTATCATCAGCCATATATTGACAAAGCATATACGAGGGCAGACAGGCTCTAAATTATTTTTCAATTTTCAGCTGCGATTACAACTACTTGTTTATGTATTGTATATATTTTCTTTTGTGCCTTTGACTTATTAGTATACCCGTGGTAAATTATGTACAAATATATATATTTTACATGGCTACGGCCAATAGCTTTTGATATTTACTTGAAGTCTACGACCAACAGACTGGATATGCCTATGAAATATACTATATGTAATTTTTCAAATTAATGAAAAGTTACGATTTTTCCTTTGGGAAAAAAAATAATTTACACCTTGATATTAAAAAAAAAACAGTATATTAACTTTATTATTTCACTTTGTGTATTGAGTAAATGTATCCCCATAAATACAATATTTTACACCTTAATGTTCCAAAGAAACATTATATTAGCTTCGTTATCATGAACTTGAATCAAGCAACAAGGTACCTTTATCTCGGGGCTTGCATTTTGTGTTGTCCCAAATGAAGCATTTTATAGAATATGATCAATTATAATCCATTAGAATCATTTTATAGGTATTGAAGATTTACAAAAATTCAATCACAACTCTATTAGTTTTTTGTTTTTTTTAGGTATGTTTAATAAAATTATTTCTCTCTAAGTAAAACCTCTTATTGCATTGGTGGATGGCATCCTTATTACCTAATTATTTTAATGCATGTAAATTTCCTTTATACATAATAATCATAACCAAAACATCTAACAAATTGTAAGTAATTGGAACATTTCAAGCATAAAAGAATTCTCATAGAGATTTATTTTCCATCCCCGTGGTGTTTAGAAAACTAGTTCTCTTTAAGGAGACGAGAGTTCGAGTCTCTCCATTTCCTATCAAATTAAGACTCTTTTGATTAAGATCATTGAGATTTTGTATTGGAGATTTAAGGATGTCCTCAAATCATGCATATTCTAATTGTAATGCCATAAAAAACATGACATTAGTGACAACAACAACTGGTTGATCTAACCCCTGGTTATAACTATGGTGAACTTATTTTTACAAATATTAATGGATACAATTGCAAGTTAGTTCATTTTTTTAATGCATGTAAATTTCCTTTATACATAATAATCATAACCAAAACATCTAACAAATTGTGATTCCTTGGAACATTTCAAGCATAAAATAATTCTCTTAAAATTTAATATATATCTCACGGAGTTTTATTTTCCATCCTTATGGTGTATGAGAATTGGGTAAATATTTTATAGGAAAAATTATTGGGGTAGATAAAGTAATATGATAGGTTATAGACCTATTTTGGAGTAATTAGACTTTAACACTCTGAAAATTCTTTAACCATGATGCTTTATCGGGAAATGTAAATTTTGGTTTGTTAGGTCCTAAAGTACCTTGCACAATCTCCAAACGAGTGTTCATCCTCTCCAATGGAGCCTTTATGTAGTACAAAAAGATATTTTGTGATAGTTTTTCTAAGTTAAATTTCATGCTGGTTAGACACCTTTGTTAATACGATCGAAGTTCTAACATCTAACGTAACCAAAAGTTTTACCTTAGTTAGAGGAAATTGGTTCATCTCATTCTTGCTATGAATGATGTTATTATGACTTTAAGTACTTTGTTTATATTTTCTTTTTAAATGTTTGAATACTTTTATTTTACAAGGGTAGTTAAGAAGGAAATAATACTTGGGTAATGACAATGTAAGCTTATCGGGATAGTTGGAAACCTGTGTATATATCATTTTCTTCAAGATTACAAGTGGCGTTAAAGGTTGAAAATAATTTATAAAACCATTTACCTTTAAGGAGCTGAGATTTTGAGTCTCTCCATTTCCTATCAGATTAAGAATCTTTTTATTAACACTATTTAGATTTGAAAGAGAGGCTACCTCATCGGTCTTGGATGGCCACTGTGGTCATGGCCAACTGTGGTCTTGAAAGTGTTCAGGGTTCAAATTTCTAACTTAGAGTGTTCTAAAACAAAGGTTCCATGTATATTCACTTTTTTTCTTTGTTCCTTTTAACTTGTTGCCCCCATGCAGCATGGTACAAGCTCATAAATTTTCCAAAAAGTGTGGATTAAACAATGTGAAGCAAAAAAATGAAAATTATTTTCTTGAAGAAGGGAAGGTACAAAAATGCACATGTCGACTTCTTTTTTTGTTTTAATTTATTTTCATGTATGAGACATTTTGTTAAGTAAATTAGTGTTATTTATTTTTATTGCGTGAATTGCAGGTGCGGTTTGCAGAAAATGGGGGTGATAACCTTCTACATTACATACGGAAAGTTGTAAATGAGGTACATGAAGTCCTTTTGTATAAAGGAAAATTGATCTACATTTCACCTATTAAAAGAAATTCACCCTTGCCATGCCATGTCCACTCTGTATTCAAGTTCGAACCCTGTACAACCATGTATAACATTGGGAGAAACTCAGTCATGTATATAAAGGTTGTATATGGTGTAGTCAGGCTAGCAACTAGCTTTAGAGTTTTTTGTAAATCCTTTGGTTTAATGGCAAGAAGTAGAATGCTAATACTGTTACTTGTCAACTTTGCATTGACTTGCTAGTTAATGGTCAAGTTCCCTTACATTTGATTCGTTTAAATGGTCATTTAAAAAAAAGAGAAATTTCTTTTGAGATTTTAGCGTGAGTTGATAATCTAATAACGATTTGTGCATTTGGCGAACTTGTGATTGATACACAAATTAATGGATGAAATTGCAAGTTAGTTTGATTTTTTAATGAATGTAAACTGCCTTTATACATAATAAATTATAATCATAACCAAAACAAGTAACTCGTTATGACTCCTTGGAATATTTCAAGCATAAAAGCATTCTCTTAAAATTTAATAGATATCTCACGGAATTTTATTTTCCATCTTTGTGTTCTGGTGTATGAGCATTGTACTTGCCTAATTGTTTTATAGTAAACCTTGTTGGGGTAGATAGGAAGCTCTCTGATAGCCTGGAGAAACAAGTTGTATGTTATTCTTGTTTTGATTTGGTATCGATTCATTAATATAAACTATAGTTTGACTAAATTTTATAAGTTCATGTTATCATGAACCTATTTGTGTTCATTATGTTGTCGAATGTTATCCATTATCCTAGGTTACAAACTTATCAAAGCAAGAGTAGCTTTAACAAACAATATGATAGGTTATAGAAATAGATTTTATTAATATTAGGGATGTTAGACTACTCTTTTGGAGTAATTTGACTTTTATAACACTAGCCTTTAGCCATGGTGTTTTACCAAGAAATGTAAATTTTGATCTGCTAGGTCCTGGAGTACCTTGATGAGCATGCATCCTCTCCAATGGTGCCTTTATGTAGTACAAAAAGGTATTTTATGCTAATTTTTCTGAGTTAAATTTCATTCTCGTTACAAAACTTGGTTTACAAGGTGGAATTTCTAACAACTCACAATAGCCAATTTTTCTACCTTAGCAGGAGGACATTGTTTCATCTCATTCTTACTATGAAACACATATATCCTAATTATGAGTACTTTGTTTATATTGCCTTTTTAAATGTCTAAATTCTTGCATTTTACAACGATTTCTAAGCAACAAAGGATAATTTGTTGATGCCAATGTAAGCCTATTGGGCTAGTTTCCAACTCGTGTATATATCATTTTCTTGGAGATTAGAAGTGTTGTCAAAGTTTGTTAGGCGATTTAGAAAATTGTTTCTCTTTAAGGAGATGAGAGTTCGAGTCTCTCCATTTCCTATTAGATTAAGACTCTTTTGATTAACACTATTGGGATTTTGTATTGGATATTTAAGGATGCCCTCATATCATGTATATTTCAATTGTAATGTTGTAAAAAATATTGTTTCCACGAAAATTTTTATTATGAAATATGCTAAAATTTGTTATTATTTAAGTATTGATAAAATTATGTGTTTTATTCTTACAACAAGGAAATCTAAAGAAAAATTACCCATTTCAAGAAGACATATGGAGGAATTGTACTAATAACCTTGATTTCAAAGGTAGAAAATCATGATCCATTACTTTATTTATGAGGCAAGGTCTTTGACTTGAACATAGGTCTCATGATTTGTAAGCAGTGGAAATATTTCAGTGTAGCATGGTCCTTGCCTTTTGTTGATTTTTCTTGTCTTTCAAGAGTTGTCAAACAAGAATTAATTAGCTTTATGTGCTATTGCCTTAACGAAGTTTCCTTTGCAACATCTGGTGCAATATTAAAATACTGAATTTTAATATTAGGTTTACCATACAACTAACAATTATTAATTTTTCAGTTTAGACTTCTGTGATCAATATTAATTATAACAACATCTTTCGGTAAAAATCACATAGGAGATAATCTCGTCCAGGAACCAACCATTGTGGTTCATATTTAGGATAAGATGATGAATCAGATCTATTAAAATACTGAATTTTAATATTAGGTTTACCATACAACTAACAATTATTAATTTTTCAGTTTAGACTTCTGTGATCAATATTAATTATAACAATATCTTTCGGTAAAAATCACATAGGAGATAATCTCGTCCAGGAACCAACCAGTGTGGTTCATCTTTAGGATAAGATGATGAATCAGATCTAGGCAATGAAATAAATAGATGAAGAGAGCGCTAACTAGCTATTAGAAAATAACAACTA
>APFE031374171.1:0-38343 GCA_000404065.3 Pinus taeda | reverse complement strand
AGCTACACCAGTTAGATGTTAAATCTGCATTTCTGAATGGAGAATTAAAAGAAGAAATATATTTAGTACAACCTCTTGGTTTTGTGAAAAAGGGGCAGGAGCATTTAGTGTGTAAACTACATAAGGCACTTTATGGTTTGAAACAAGCACCCAGGTCATGGTATGACAAAATTGATTCATTTTTTGTTCAACATAGTTTTCAAAGGAGCCTCAACGATCCAAACCTGTATCCCAAGATAAATAAACAGAGGCAAATCATTTTGATTTCTTTGTATGTGGATGACATGATAATAACAGGGAATGCAAATAATTTGATCAAAGAAATAAAGCAGCAAATGTCATAGGTATTTGAAATGAAATACCTTGGTGATCTTCATTACTGCCTAGGATTGGAGGTGTGGAAAGATTCTGGTCAAACTTTTCTAACCCAAGGAAAGTATGCCAGAACCCTGTTGGAAAGATTCAGAATGGAACAGTGTAAAACAACAGCAACACCATTGCAACAGAACCTCAAGCTAAGCAGTGACGATGGCACAAAACTGGTGGATGCCACTTTGTATAGACAGCTAGTCGGAAGTCTGATCTATCTCACGACAACTAGGCATGATCTGGCATACTCTATTAGTGTGCTGAACCAGTTTATGTCCAGACCACTTGACAGTCACTAGAATGCAACAAAATGTGTGTTGAGGTACCTTAGTGGTACTTGTAATTATGGTCTTTTATACACTGACATTTCTGATGTTACTTTAGCAGGTTATTCAGATTCAGATTGGTCAGGAAACCTGGATGATCGTAGATCCATCACAGGATATGCATTTAGTATTGGATCCGGGGTTATTTCGTGGAGTAGCAGAAAGCAAAGCACTGTAGCATTATCATCATGTGAAGCCGAGTACCAGGCGTTGTGTGCAGTTACATGCGAAGCCATCTGGTTGAGGAGATTGCTCAGCGATGTAGGCGAAGGACAAAGAGAAGCAACCAGCATCAAAACTGACAACCAGAGCACAATAAAGCTTGCATACAATCCAGTTTTCCATAAGAATACTAAACACATTGATACTCAGTTTCACTTTGTACGAGAAAATATACAGTCTAAGGAAATCTGTGTGGATTATTGTAATACTTGTGATAATTTAGCTGATATCTTTACTAAGCCTCTAGGGCGAGTAAAGTTTGATTTATTTAGAGGGATGTTAGGTGTGCAGAATAACCCTTTCTCCATTAAGGGGGGGAGTTAGAAATAATGGAGAAATGGTTATGTAGTTGTAACGCATCTTCTTAGTTTAGGAGTAGTTCCTAGAATTTAGGAGGTTGTTTACAACTACCTATTTTTCCAGTCATGTATTTAATATGTAATATTCATTCATGTATGTAAGGTGAGTGAACGAGAGAGAGAGAGTCTTCTCCTTGCTTGAGTGCAGTCTCCAAGTGATGTACAGACCTGTGAGCTGCAACTCCTTTTAATTCAAAGTTTGATTTTTATCTGCAGGGTATAGTAATTCTCCCATCGTTTGCAGGCAGATAGTCTAATCATGAGGTCCCGAATACGTCACTCGTGATTTGAGGAGGAAGAAACCTACCGTTATGTGGATAAAAAATAAACGATAATATGTAGGAGATGAAACAAATAATGGTCTTAGCCTGCTCCCACATTGTTTTATGCAGGGTAACACTAATCCACTACTTTTAATCTCCATATATAAAAAATCATGTCCGGTAGTTTATATATGTATATAATTTATGCCTTCAAAATCTTATTTTAAATAATAAAAAACACTTTATTTTATAAAAAATGGTTTCTCGGAAAAAGCCCAAAATATATATATATATATATGGGGTTGCTTCTAATTAAATATATATTTTGGTGGGTTACAAAGATATGCACGAGGGCATGAGATATTTTATCATAATCGTTAAATTTATGGCACTTGGAATAATGATTACAATAGTATATAGGTAAAATTAGTTTGCTAGTTATTGAGAGATTTTCTCAACATCCAATTTTAGAAACTATTGCATCTCATATGCACTATTTATGTGGCTTGTAATCTGGCTTTGAAGGTAAGAGACACATATTATTGTGTGTGAAATCTATGACCTATGACTTCCCCTTTAATTTCTTACTTGGTATAAGAGCCTCTTATTCCCTTATGGAAAGGTTGGGAAATGAAAGACCCTTGAATGCCATTGTTACTGTATATATATAGATTTGTTCGTTGTGTGAGTAAATTTTATTTATGTGTAGATTTATTCCGTTGCGTGTCTTTGTTGTATGCACTGGAGAAAAGAGCTATCATTGATTGGTCCCGCATCTGTTGTGTGTTGGAGTTGTTGATAAGCCAAAGGTCGTGTCTGGTGCGGTGAGAATCAAGGTGTAGTTGAGAATTGGCCCTCAGATTTGCTGAAATCTGAGATCGGTGTGGGCAAAGGAGTAGGAGAGTTGGAGCTTCCATTTCTTAGTGGAGTTGTTGGTCGAAGGATTCGATCTCAGAACCTAATGATGATGAGAGGAGATCGGGTTCCCATAATCACGATTAGCAAGGGAGGCACCTCTCAGTTCTTACTGGCGGATGATTGATGGAGGAGGTCGTAGGGCATTAATGACCATACGATGAAAAAGACTAAGTCTTCAGAGCCGATGGCAGGGCTTCCTGGGAGACTTTCCAAATGATGGGAAGTCAATATTCTGCATAGCATGCAGTTTGTCCTTCCTGAAAAGAAGGTTTCGAATGATATTTTTATGTGAAGTACCTGAATTTTCATATCGAAGGCTTTATGTGCAAAAGGAAATTTAGTTGAAGTAAATCCCTTTGGAGAGTGAAGTAATGTTTTTGTGTGAATTATGTGTAGTTATGAAATATCTATTTTGTGTGTAAAATTTCTGTGTTTGTATGTGAGATTATAAAAATGTAAAACCAATTAATGAATAGAGGAATATAATTAAATTAGTAGTTATGGACATTCTTTAGTGTCGAGAGAATGTATTGCTAATTTGATTGTGTGAGTCTGTTATACACTGGTGGATTTTTTGTGCTTCGGGCTTCAAGAACATTGGTTAAAGGTTATTTTTATGAGATCCAAGTGTGTGAGACACATCAAATTGTATGATCAAATTTTGAACACATTTAGTACTTAGACAACTATCATAGATAACTATCAGATACAACTAGCTATGCCATCTGACAGATGGGAGCTTGTCCATAGGAAGGTTCATTACTTGGCTACTTTTTCTAACAGTTACAATGAGCTATGTAATTTGGCAGAATAAAGTATGTAATATTGTTGATCATACAAGTTCATCAAAGATAGTCATAGGATTGTATGTTTTAAATGGAGTTCAAGTGACAACTCAAAGATGATGTGATGAAGAAAGAGCAGGGTTTGTGAGATTCTAGAGTGGATGTGAGTGTTGTTGAAGGCTAACCAGACATATGTGACTAGTGTTTGTGAGATTCTAGAGTGGATGTGAGTGTTGTTGAAGACTAACCAGACATATGTGTGACTATATGTAATAATGTAATGTAACCATTAAAGGGGAGACTTGGAATAATGCTTACAATAGTATATAGGTAAGATCAGTTTGTTGGTGGTTGAGTTTTGTTGAGATATTTTATTAACAAGTAATTTATTGGTTTGGACATTGTTGGATCTCATTAGCACTATTTATGTGGCTTGTAATTTGGCTTTGAAGCTAGTAGATAGATATTATTGTGTCTGAAATTTCTTATGTATTCTCCTCTAATTTCTTTCCATGGCCTCTAAAATCTCATGGTCATCGCGATACCCATTGGGAATATCTCGCCGGTGGAATTGTATTATTCGAGAGCATGGCTTATATGCCATATTGAATGAATCAGGCAATCTATTTAGTGTCTAAATGCATAAGAACCACCCCTTTCAAACTGTGTTGCTACTTAAAAAGGATTCGTTTGTATCTTTCTGGGCAAACGAAGTATATAAATAAATCTCTAGGCGGGATCAATACAAAACCAAGTTCCTTTCTCCTTAGAAACTCATTAAGTTATGTTATGCTTCATTCCAATTAGGTTTTCATCTCAGGCTATACATACACAGCTAGCAAGCTGCATTCGAGGATCTCTTCTATACGTTAATCCTTACAAGTAGCACTTTCAGGTCATTGGTGCTTTTACAAAGGTTTAGGACGCTATTTTCTTTTCATTTGGTTGCACCAGTGTCTTTGTAGAAGTTACAATCCTCAGAATCATAAGATGGGCAATCCTTACAAGTAGCACTTTCAGGTCATTAGTGCTTTTACAAAGGTTTAGGACGCTATTTTCTTTTCATTTGGTTGCACCAGTGTCTTTGTAGAAGTTACAATCCTCAGAATCATAAGATGGGCATGGAATCTGAGTTGTTGGGTGTCCTGAATGTGAAAGTAATAGGATATAGGAAGCATACTCTAATGGTTGCACATGGATTTGGAGCAGACCAATCGGTATGGAAATATTTTCTGACATACATGGTCCCTCATTAAAAGGTCATTGTATTCGATACGGTCTTCTATGGCAAAGTGGATCCAAAGAATTTCGATTTCGATCGATATACTTCATTGTCTGCTTATGCAACTGATCTTCTATCCATTTTGGATGCGCTTAAAGTGGAGAAGTGCTTCTACGTTGGTCAGTCTATCTCTAGAATGGTTGGTTTTCTTGCCTCCATCGAAAGACCAAAATTGTTTGAAATATTAATCTTACTTTGCGCTTCGCTGAGGCACAAAATTTCTCTATAGTACTGGCATGAACATGTCGTTAACCTAATGACTGCTTCATATTACATGTAGACTCTTGTTTTTGTAGGTATCTGAATGATGAATCCTACCATAGAGGATTGGAACGTGAGGAAGTTGATAGTCTTTACTGTGCCATGAAATCTTACTATGGAGCATGGGTTTCTGGTTTTTCTCCACTAGCAGTTGGTGTAGATGAGTCGTGTGCAGTCGAAGAGTTCAAGAGTTCAAGAGATCAATGATGAATATGAAGCCTGAAATTGCAGTTGCAGTGGTGAACACCATCTTTCAGAGTGATATGAGAAGCATATTATGTGATTTGAAGATACCATGTAACATCATCCATACTGCTAAGGATATAGTCGTTCCCACGGTCGTCGCATACGAAATGCAATAAAGCCTTGGAGGGAAGATGAATTCAATTAACATACTTGATGTAGAGGACCATTTACTCCAACTCACTGCACATGGCTTGCTTTTACAAGCACTCAAACAGGTCCTTGAAGGCTCTAAAATGAAACTGGAATCTACAATACAAAACGCTAATATATGATGTTTTCATTACAGACTAATCTGGAGGGGAGATGAACCTATATGAAATTTTAATATATGATGTTTTCAACACAGTTTAGCATGACAATTTTCTTGTTTTGAAGTACAAGAGAAAATATGCTGCAGTTTAGGGAGAATGCATGCATTCTATCTCAGATTAAAATGGATTACTATTTAATGTTGTAATGTATGTTATTCGTGAATCATAATTCGATGGTTACAAACTTCTTTGATATTTATGTTCACTCGAGTATAAGTTGATTTACATAGGGATATTCATCCATCTTGCGTGTACTCGTTATTGCTATGTTCACTACAAATTGATGCTTAAAAAATCTAAAAAATGATGGAAGAATATACTCAGCTTTCTAAAAGCCGAAAGAATGTTAGAAGAGTATACTGGGTTTTTTAAAAGATTTTGTAGAATGTTTAGATTGTTCAATATCTTAAGCACAGTTTACCTTTTTCATGATAAATTGTGTCACTGTCCTTTTTGAAACATTTTGGGTTTAGCTAGATAGTAGGAGGGCGCCTTTCATAACATAATATAGAATACAAAACACTTCTACGAGAGTCAAATGTAAAGGAGGAATCTGGTGCACCATATTTATTTTGTCACTTATCGACTCGTTCTGCTTCAATCCATATAGTTAATCACTGGACCAGATTACCTTTCATACTACCAAAATTGGTTAAAACTAGGAAAATCTGCCGAAGTGGACAATGCCTTTCTTCACATTTTTATCATAAGAAAAAAACAAAATGACTATAACATAACAGATAAATGATTTATTGAATTATGAATCTTGGCTTGAAATTGTATGGAACACTCACAATAAAATCTCCATAACTCTGAAATCAAATGTCCTTGGCATGGACATGCCATAACATTTGTATATATGAGATATGTCTAAGGAGATCTTATGGGACATATAATTTGACAAGAAAAGTAAAAACATAAGTGATTTGGACTTATACAAGAATGCAAAAAAATACAGAAACAAAAATAAACATCGAGATGCAACATAAATAAAGTTTCATTTCATTAATATCAAAGCACTGAAATATGTTTAAATACAAAATGGAAATATACTAGCTCGGGCGATGGTAGCTTATCTCTAAGAAGAGATGTGGCAGCTACATGCCTTTGAACTCTGTTGCAATGAGACCTAAGGGCATTTTTATTACTAAAAAAGAAGGGAAAACCCTAAACAACCAAAACCCTAACCCCACGAGATGAAACATCAAGATTTTGTGGGCCCCGTTGGGGTTAGTTGGGCATCCAACTTCCCCGGGTCATAACTTGGTCATATGATCTCTCTTTTCACGTATGATAACTCATTGGAAATATCTATCTGATTACTACAATATTTTCTACAATACCTTGCCTATGGATATGTTGCTATTGCGAACCTAAAAAAATGTCATTTAGGGGGTCAAAACAGCTCCAGAAGTTCAGGACCCAAAAGATTGCTAAAAATAGTAGAAGATGCTATAATCAAGGAAACAGATGAAACCAATTGGAGGTCTAGGTGGAATATGTGAGTGAACATCAATATCAACTTGGATTAGTCCTCCCCCCTTAGGAAGCAATGGTCCCCATTGCATGAAAATCCTCCATGAGGTGAGGAAATTTATGTTGAACTTGGTCCCTGGTGAAGGAGTTGGCTTGCATTGATGACTCAATATAGTTGGATCCTTTATTGGCGAGTATTATTGATTTTTGTTTCCATGATCCTGTCAGTTGTGTCATGTTCGATGCAGCTGGGGTTGAGCTCTGTTGATGCCAATTGCTCATCAACGTCGGATGTATCCAACAATGGGGGGAAGTACGGTTGTAGCCATTCCACATTGAATACTGGGTGCATGCCAAGGAATGGTGGAATGCTGAGCTTGAGGGAATTGTCCTCTACAACATTGGTGATGGTGTATGACCCATATCGGAGCGGGAGAAGTTTTTGGTGGGACCCGGCGAGGCATTCCTTCTACGGATGTAATCAAACTTTGTTGCCCACATGAAACTTGTGTGGCACCCGATGTTGATCATGATGCTACTTGTACTTAGCATTAGATTTGTTCAATATTTCATGGACCTATTGGTAGATGCGCTGAATGTACTCAATGAATTTGTGAGCCCTGTCAACTTCGACTTGGACATGAGTCGAATATGTTTGAGTACCTACAAATGGTATGGCCACATCAATGGGACATAGTGGTTGGAATCCCAATCCCACTTGAAAGGGGCTATGGCTAGTTGAGCTATGGAGAGTTTTGTTGTAATTGTATTGG
Organism: Pinus taeda; assembly: GCA_000404065.3. Classification (NCBI taxonomy): domain Eukaryota; kingdom Viridiplantae; phylum Streptophyta; class Pinopsida; order Pinales; family Pinaceae; genus Pinus; species Pinus taeda. The sequence continues at coordinate 30,752 of APFE031374171.1, read as the reverse complement.
ACATAGGGGAGGCTTTCATCCCATGTGTGTGGATGCTTCAATTTATACATGCGTTGAATTTGCATGATCATCCTGTCAATGACTTTTGTTTCGCCATCAGTTTGGGGGTGGAAGGCCATGGACTTAGTGAGATTGGTATCGAATATCGACCAAACGCTTGACCAAAATGTACTCAAGAACTTGATGTCACAATATGAGATAATGGACTGGGATCCCAAAGTGTACCCACAATCATTCAAATAAGAGCTTAACAATGGCTTCTACTATGATACTCTTCTTGCATGCCACTAGAATTTCCATCTTAGATAATCTCTCGAAGACCATGAAAATGCAGTCATTGCCATGTTGAGTAGAAGGAAGGGCTGACATGTAATCCATGGAGATGGATTCCCAAGGCTGACCAAGAGTAGGCAGAGGAGTATATAGGCCTTGCTTCTTGAATGTCGGTTTCACAACGGCGCAGGCAGTGCAAGATCTGATGTACTTCACAACATCTTGTCGAAGGTTTGCCAATAAAAATATTTCTATAACACTGCCACTATTTTCTTTACTCTGAAATGTCCAGTGACCCTATTATAGTGCACCTCCAAAATCATCTTGGCACACTCGCTTGAAGGAACACATAGGTGTCCAAGGTGGCATAAAAATGGACCATGGAGGTGAAAATTAGGAACTTGCTTGCCTTCCAGGATCCTCTGGTATGTGTTGCCGAATTCTAGATCACTCTTATAACAATGCAGCCACCCTAAAGTCTCTTGTCCAGAATATTCAAGCATAGTGGTCAGCGCCATGACTGACGACTGACTGAGGCTGTCTGCAACATTATTGGTGCTACCCTTCTTGTACTTAATGTTCAAATAGAACTATTGCAGGTATGTGGACCATTTACGATGGCGATCGTTGTGCAAATTTCCTTGTGTCTATATGAATTGCAAGGGTCAATAGTCTATGTGGATGATCGTTTCCTTCCCCATAATGTAATGCTTCCATTCCCGACAAGATTTCATAGTGGAATACATCTCTTTGTCATAGGTGGGATACTTTTGGACTGTGTCTAAAAGTGTATCATTGTGATATGCCATTAGATGCCCCTGTTGGGTAAGAACTGCACCAATAGCATAGTCAGAGGCTTCTGTCTCAATCTTAAATAGTTGTTGAAGGTATGGTAATGTGAGCATTGGTGTAGAGAAGAGGTGATGCTTCAACTTAACAAATGCCTTCTGTTTGGATTTAGACCAAAATAATTTGTCTTTTGCTCCATTGTTATTGACTTGAGTCAAAGATCAAGTGATATGAGAGAATCACAACACAAACCTGCGATAGAAATTGGCAAGACCCAGAAAGATGTCGAGCTCTGTTAGAGTGGTTAGGGTTGGCCAATCCCAAATAACTTGTATCTTAGTTGGGTCCTCATGCACACCCCGCTCATTAATGATGTATCCGAGATATTGAACCTCGGTCATACCAAAAGTGCATTTCTCCAATTTATCACACAATTTGTGTTGTTGCAGGGTTTGGAGGACTTGTCGAATATGGTGGAGGTGCTCTTCCCAACTCTGAATGAAGATCAGGATGTCATCCAAATACACTACCATGAATGAGTTGGTGAAGGGTCGCAAGATGTCCTCCATCATCCTCATGAAGGTTGCGGGGGCATTCGTTAACCCGAAAGGAATGACCAGCAATTTGAAAAGGCCCTCCTTGGATTTGAAGGCAGTCTTCCACACATCGGAGGGTTTGATTGGTAGCTGGTGATAACCAAACTTCAAGTCAATCTTGCTGAAATATTTGGTCCCTTTGAGCTAGTCCAAAAGGTCATCAAGTTGTGGGATTGGATGCCTATTCCCGAAAGTGATATTATTCAATGCTCAATAATCAATACAGAGTCTATAGGTTCCATCCTTCTTCTATAACAACACGATTGGGCTCCAATAGGGTGTTGAACTTGGCCTGATGTGCCCTTTCTACAACAGCTCTTGAGTTTTCCTCCTTATTTCATTGTTCTCTAGAATAGAGTGTCGACAGATCGGCCCGTTGGGTATTAGCGCATCGAGGGTAAAATCAATGGAGTGATTTACATGACACTGTAGGGTTACCCTCGTGTGTGAGGTGAAGATTTCCTTGTACTCCTCCAGGACCTTGTCCCTCTACTACTTCCATGTGGAGGAGCCCTATCTGGAGGCCGTGGATGTGGCAACAATCTTATTCTTGCCCTGAGGACGAATCATAAGGAAGATAAATTTCCTGGCCTGGAAAATGATCTTACTACATTGATTCACAAAGATCAAAGATATGGCAGTAGATGGTGCTACCTCTGGTATCCTGTATAACTTATTTCCCAAAGAAATAATAACAGTGCAAGGCATAGACTCATACATCGCATGATACTTCCACAAATATGGTTTTCCTAATCATACATCACACAATTCAAGAGGAGACACATCACATAGTACCTCATATGTGAAGGGCTTGATGTTGTAGGGAAGGAAGCACTGTTGGCTGATGCAGATATATTGCCCATGGTGAAGCCACTCGATGGTGTACGACTGTGGGTGTGGTGTTTCCAGTAGGCTGAACCACTTCACAACCTCTGCTGAAATGAGGTTCTTTTGGCTTTTGCTATTAATAATGAACTACATTGGAGTCAGAACATGCATCTAATTTAGAAGCTTTCAACTTGGCCACCAATGGTTGTTTATCTCGACACTCACTTGTGTTGTGAGTGGGGCTCTTATGGAACTCACACCATTTCCCTGTGTCCTTCTTTGTCTTCGTGGTGTTTTTCTTTGCTTGTGGCTTTGGTAGGTTTTCCTGGGTCACCCTGGCTTGGCTTTGTCCTTTGTTTTGAGATTTGGGGGCACCTTTCCCTTTCTTCATATTTGCAGATACAAAGTATCACTTCTTCTGTTTAAATTTATAATTGAGCTTGACAACGCATTGATAGACGACGTCAAGTGAGGAGATTTCTAGGAACTCCACCTTGTCCTAGATGTACTTGTGTAGACATTTGTGGTACTTGAGTGCCAAATGCCACTCAAATCCTTGATACCCAACTTCTTGTGAAGGGTATGAAAAATATTTGTGAACTCTGACACATCATGGCCCCTTCCCTATTGCAACATGGTCCACTTTATGTATTTATATTCATACCTCTCGACAAGGTAATATTGTTCCTTGATGGCGTATCATAAATAATTCCAAGTGGGTGCGACTGAGAACAATGAGGGCTCACTCTTGTCCTTTTGTTCAAAATAGGTTTCCCACCAATCCTTGACATGGGGGGCAGTTTTGAAGAGTGAAAAAGTAATATTCTCCCAATTGGAAAAGTCATGAACCAAAAAATATCATTCCAAAAGATTTAACTGTCTATCTATGGTGTCTACATTTCTCTGGCACTCAAGGTATTCCTCGAGCAATACTTTGAAAGGATCTCCTTCTCCCTCATATTTGTTTTATTTCACCATGGGAGGCTATTAGGGTTTGTGAGGCTGGTCTTGTAAAGGTTCAACCAGTTTGAGCCCTAACTCTGTATACCTTGACTTCTTTGGGCACATGCAAAGAAAAATAGAGAAAGAGCATATCGACACCACTGATCCAGAATTATATAGGAACGCAACAAAATACAGATGCAAACAAATACAAACACCGAGCTGCAGAAAAAATAAAACTTCATTTCATTAATATGAAAGAATTGAAATATTTTTACATACAAAATGGAAATAAACTAGCTCGAGCGATGGTAGCTTATATCTGAGAAGATATGTGGTGGCTACATGTCTATAAGCCATGTTAAAATGAGGCTCAAGGGCCTTTTTACTATTGAAAAATAAGGGAAAAACCTAAAAAACCAAAACCCTAACACCAGGAGATGGAATGCCAAGAGTTTGTGGGCCCCATCGGAGTTAGTTGGGAAGCCAACTTCTTGGGGTCGTAACTTGGTCATATGATCTCCGTTTGGCGCATAGTAAATGCTGCTATAATCAAGGAAATAGTTGAAACCAACTGAAGGCCTGGGTGGAATAGGAGGGTGGCCACCAATATCCACCTAGGTGGAATTGGAGTAGATTTTGTAGTTTCATTCTCCTTCTTATTCTAGAAGAATCAACCTCCTATGTTGCCCATATTACATCACCTAGGAAAATATGCTATGAGGAAATGATTGTAACCCATTTTGATATGTTTTTGAATTACTTTCCATACAATATCCATGGATAAGTGTAGTATAAATGTTGGTTGGATGAAACACCTAATGGCATCATTTCATGATATAGATCCAAGGTCTTATGGCTGTGACAATGCCTGACATAAGCTAAAATAATCATATTCCAGGAAATTACATTTTGTCGAGGAAATTTCTCAAACAAATTTAGGGCCTTACTAACTTGTTTCTTCTATGTGAATCTGGAAATAACTATTACGTTGAAATTTATGTGTATCAAATTGTAACGAGACAATCCCTTCCCAAGCACTAGTATAAGAAACGACATCCAATCATATTTATTTTTCACCCATTTCATGTGGTAAACCAAGGGCATACTGTAATGAATTTTCCTATAGTAATTAATTATTAAGATAATATGTGTCATGACATCAAGAAAAATGCATCCCTTGACCTATTTCCATTAACAAATATAGTTTTCTTATTATTTCATGTTCTGTGAACTTGCACAACAATAGATTGTTATAAGTAACCATGTTAGCATAATCTGATGTCTTTCCATTCCAGTATATAGTTAGAAAGCGTATATAATATTTCTCTTTCCTTGAATTATCTTGCAACACAAGTATCAAAAACATCGATGCCAGGAATAAAGGCTCTCTTTAGCATTTCTTTGAGAAGTTCTTTCTACCTAGAGCCTCTAAAATTCAATAAATGCTCTATTACCTTTTTGGTGAAATTTAATCATATTTTTATGATGATTGTGATTCTTCTTGAAGTAACCTTGGAGGTTTTGACCTTGAGCCATATATTCATTTCCTCAAAACCGTGAGAGAAAGCCTAAAAGGCTGCCTTCACTTAAAATTACAAGTTTCATTTTGCTGGTTTCTAACATAATACCACAAAATATGCAATTATATACCTTAAATAAATCCCTTCGGCCAGCTTTGACCATTGCAAGGAATTAAATGAAAAACTTAGAAGCCACAATACCAACAACATTATTCACATATCCCAGTATTCATAATAGTATCATTACACTAGTAATTGAAAACTGTTGGGGTGTACTTCTATGCATCTTCACTAAGGAATTTTCTCATGCAATTTGTAAACAAGTCAATTAGCATCCAAGTCGTACTATCTCAAAACCCTACCTGTATTGATTATTGAAAAATATTTTACAAAACCAATTTTTTCTAATTCAAAGTAGATTGGGTTGAAGTACAATCCCGTGTTGATGAATTAAAAAGTGTAATTGACTCAGAACTGCATGTTCCCTTTTAGATATTTTGTTGAACAACTGGAAATCATTCCCAAAATATTCCCTTGTAATTTATCTCTAGCCCATGTAGCCCTACTGTTGTGAGTTCATCCTAAAAAGGAGAAAAAGAGGTAGACAAATAGGTAAAGGAAAGTTTAAATTATTTTATGTAGTTTATTTGCAAGAAATGATGAAAGCAAAGACCTATAGGCTCATGATTGATATAACTCTTGTTATGAATAACAAGAGTAGAGTAATAATGGATGCATGGATACTATCTTTTTTGAAGAGGTATATCTAAGTATAAAAGGAGGATGTGTGAAATAAACCCTTAGGATTAATGCAAGATAGTTAAGGTATCTACATGTTGCAGATATGCCAAGGAATGGTGACAACAATATGAGATAGGTCACAAAGAAGAAGTGAATTCATGAGACAAAACAACTATGTTTTTGAGCTCTATGAAATGCAGGGGGATGAGAAGGAAAGCACATTAAACACTTCTCATGCTGAAAATTATGAATGTTTAATGTGATGTATTTTCCAGTAAATGGATGTTGGAAATGATCGAGACTAATGTGGCTGAAATATTCATGTCTTGATATGTACATTGAGGAAGTGTGTAGTGTGTGTGTGTGGTATATTGAATAGGTGTATGCGGTTGTCACTGTGACCGAAAACATGATATGCAATGATTTTGTACTGCCATAGAATCGAGCATATAGAGAAGTAGGAGCACATTACTTAGCATTGGAACGGGCTCAACATAACAATCAGTGACATTGCAACTAGTAGCATGTCAGGATTCTAGTGGGTGTTTATAATTGTAGTTAAGTATTCAAATTAGTTTGGTGATAAGATGACCCTGGATTTGTCATTCTATTTTATGAGAATGTAATGAAAGCATAGGACATGAGGTTTTCCATGGCTTGTGAGATAGGGGTTGCAACTTAGAATTTTTTTCCAAGCTGGATGCAATAGAAAGAAGTGGCAGGTTGCATATACTTTGTTTTAGTGAGGCATGAAATAATGACGCCACTATGAAATTCGTATTTATGTATGACCATTGGAGCCCTTATAATTAAACAAGCTAAAAACTTAACAATTTCTCAGGTGGAAGATGATTTGGGAAGAACGTGACATTGAAAGATCTATAGTAGTGTGTCAACTTAATAATAACAAAGGATTGATATTAATAATTACCTTCAGTATTGGGTTATTTATTTTTACAACATGGAAAAGAATGCTTATAGGAACATGTTAACACAATTTTAATAAGTTGAATGTTATTTGAAATACAGATACAACAACAAGAGAAATGGTAGCTAGAGATGCAAAAACAATAATAAAAGACATTTAGTGCATGTAGGAAATATATAGGAATAATAGTTACTGAGACTGCAGTGGGATTGTATGAATAAATTATATGTATAGATTGTACACAAGGTGGTATACAACATTTTCTTGTAGGGATAGTGCTTCATGGTTGAGGCACATGAAAGTCAGCATTACACAAATTTTTCATAGTTGTTGCAATGCATAAAATTTGTATTCCATGTTTTATGAATGTTTCATGTGTCTGGTTGTTGTTTCCCTCTGAAGGAAAGAATGTATATGTGTATGCCCTTATATATTCTTATATATGTGAGAATTAATTGCTACAGATATTAATCTCATATGTTTAGTGTCCTCTAGGTGTGATGATGATAGAGTTGGGATTGCATGATCGTCAACATGGGCTAAGGACCTCCATTCCCTATTGATGTGTATATGGCACCATAAGTGTAGATGATGCCCTATGATGAATCCATGGACGAGGATATTGACATGAAACTATAGATTGTGAGCTCAAGTCACTTTGCAACAATAGATTCAGATTATGGACATATGATGCACTGAGGAAAGTGCATCATTAAAGCACTGGATATTGAAGCTGGGATGCCTCTGGAAGTATCCACATGATTAAACTGATGAGCCAAGTTATGACATGTTAAGGCCAAAGTGCCTATGTAATGGGTTTGAAGACCATGATATTTAGGCTAGTGAGTTGGATACATATGTTACGGGTTGGTGAGCTAGGGTTATTTTCTGCATATGTGTGCTTATGCATTTATGTTTATAGATTTTTGGGTCAGTGTGCCCATCTCTCTCTCTCTCTCTCTCTCTCTCTCTCTCTCTATATATATATATATAATATATATATATATATATAATTATATATATATATATATATATATATAATATAATATATATCAATTTTGGGCTATGTGGAAAAAGTGCTAAGATTGTAAATACGATGTAAACATTTGTACATATATTTTAATAATAAAATAGGTTGGATGCACTGAACACTCCACGGTAAAGAGTATGAAGGGCATGCAACTCCACGGTGGCAAAGGAAATAGGATGATGTGACAGTTGTTTGTGAATAGGAAACCTGGGGCCCATGTGGCCTAAGGAGGTGCTACATGGCAGAGAGAGGCCATGCATATTTAAAGGATAAATATCTTTCCTGTGAGGTATTTAATCAAGGCATTCATTCAGTGAATTAAATGAGGGTTATGGATTAGTCAATGAGTCCTGGGTTTAGACTCTGTAACTGACTAGAGTTCTGGTGAACTTGGTTCTTAGTGACTAGTTGGTGAGTCATATGCTTAGACTATGTAACTCACTCTGAGCAATTTTGATTTAGGTGACCAATTGGTGAACCCTTTGCTTGGGTCCTATAATTGACTATAATTTGATTCGGTTTGGCCTGGAAGCCCATGGAGTAGCATGAACTCTTGGAAGCCCAAAGCTAATATTGTCCCCGGGTAGCCATTAGGTGCCCTTGAAGGTGGGAACTATTGAGGGGTTGTTAGGTGCATAGAAGGGGTGTACCACTCGGGTGCAGGTTTGGGTGGAGTGTGCACTTGTGGTTGAAGCAATGGATATTGGGTTGGTACCTTGGTTGATGATGTGATGATGGTTATCTAGATTAGACCATTTCATGTGGAGTAGTGCTAACTTGGGGGTGACCCGTGGTTGAGATTTATGAACCACAAAGTCTATGGCTAGGTGGAATATGTCGATCCCACAACTAATTAGCCATTTTAGTGATATAAGTGTGTACTCTATATGATGATATTTTATGTATATTTATGTGTCGTGATAATAAACCCTAATTTGGGTATTTGTTGTATCTATTGAGTAACATGTGATGCATCTGTCTATATTTGGGTATTTATTTGTTGTATTTATTGAGTACCATGTGATTCATATGTCTATATGATTATGTCTACAACCCTAATTAGGGTTTGGCGATGATGAACATAATATTTAGTTGTGTTGTGTATTCTCTGATGTGCATTTTACACGTTAATTGTGTGAATTTCTACTTAAATTTCACATGGTACTTAGAGTTGGGTATTGCATGTAAGTTGTTTGTAGTAATTGTACCTAGATTAATTAAAACTAGGTGTAGGGGTTTTGCCCTGGCTGAACTAACACAAATATGAGGAAAAATTTACATTGTAGAATTGTCTGCAAAAGACTAGTAATGAGCTAGTAAGGTACTAGAAGCTTTGGGAACATGTCAAAGTTTTCTAGAATTTTGAGCTTCCATTAAAATACGATTTTGGTAGTAAGTAACTTTTCTTGAATATTATTCATTTCATAGCATCCATGGTCATTCACAATGGTAAACCTAAGCTTGCCTTTTTTAGATTCAACCATTCAGATAAATCGAATTTAGATACTCTATGAAACAAATTTTATCCTTCACAACAAACACAATGAATTTTGACTATCAAGTCCTTTTCCAACCTCAACTTACTCTCTTTGAAAACAATGAACAATAAAATCTTTAAACGCAATGAAATATTTCACTTATATGGCTAGCGAAACATGTAGCAGTAAGAATGTTCGGTAGTCGACGAAATTCAACTATGAATGATGATGGTGTTAACCAAGTGTCTAATTAGGGTTCTAGGTTTATGAATGATGATGGTGTTAACTAGGAATCTGATTAGGGTTCGAGATTTATCATAAGAAGGGAGTGATTATCATAATTTTTCCAAAGGTTGTAGTTTAATTGTTAGATATAAGGGCGGTTTTTTTGGTAATATTTTAAGGTTGTATTTTAGTGAGGATTTTTTATTTTTATTTTTAAAGTTAAGTTTTGAATTTTTCTATGAAGTAATTCGTTAGGCCATTATACTACTAGTGTAACACCTTATTATTATTGGTACAACCCCCTTATTATATTGATGTACCCATGTAGTGCCCATATTGTTACTATTGTGCCTCATAGAAGCTCAATATTGTTATTATTATGCCCTTACATTATTATTGTTATGTCGACTCTGATTATATTATGACCCCTTAGACTCCTATATATAGAACGTAGGTCTTTTCATTTGTATCATCAAAGAATTGTTCATTTATGTAATGTAAAGGAGGTTGCCCCTCGAAGAGGATGAATTCTAAGGCGTTGATCTATCTTTTCTATCTTTTTGTGAGTTGGTTTCATAACATTTGGTATCAGAGCTTTGGATTCTAGGGTTTCGCTACTCCAAATAGGTCATCATGGAATTTTTGCTATAACTTTTTTCTACGACATTTCAGAAGCGAAAAAAAAAAAAAAACCATTTGAGACGAAATTTACTAAACCTTGGTCCAAATTTCAAGAGCTTTTCGTGCTATATTTGCGGAGATATGATCTAAGGAAGTTGGTCTTTTTGCAGACTCCTGAATTACATTCCAAACAGGTGACCTGAGGAAAATCGTCATAACTTTCTCTCTAAGCATCAGATTAAAATTTCATAAGAAGGAACAAAAAGAGGACAGACTATAGTTTCTTGTATATATTTTCTAGAGCCAGGGGTCGAAACAACGACACATGGCATGTCGTACAAGTTCACTCTACTGAACTAGTCTATAATCAGGTCACTGTGGGAGATTTGGCATAACTCTTGCTTCGAGAATCCAATTTGGATCAGACTGGTGGCATTGGAAAGAGGACAAACAGGGCTACTGCAGGTCGCAATTTCAGAACTTAAAAATCCAAAAGTATAGAGTTACAGTCATTTCAAGATAGAGCTCTTAAAATAAAGAAAAAGAAAGATGAGGAAGTTTGATGGAAAGGATCCGGTAAATTGGATACGTCAGATGGAGCAATATTTTGATCTACATGGTGTACAACTGTTACAAAAGGTATGTATTGCATCTTCATATTTAAAACCAGATCAATTTTTATGGTATAAAGGGCTTTGTTCTCGTAAAAAACTTGTTACGTGGTCAATTTTCACGGAGGAAATGATAGCACATTATGAGGATACAAAGAGCAACACCTTCTTTAGAGCAACACCACAACAATTGGAAAGAGTAAAGGGCTTTGTGACATATTGGAAAGAAAAATTATGAAGCATACCCTTCACAACTATAAAGATGGAAGTGTTGTTTCTCCTAGCCTTCCACAACCTACAAGGGTTACACCACAACAATTGGAAGAAAAAAGAGAAAAATGGCTTTGTTACAATTGTGATAGCAAATGCACTAAAGGTCGTAAGTGTGCTAAGAAGAAATTATTTTACATAGAATATGAAGAGGAGGAAGAAAATGATCAAGAAACATTAAAAGAAGAGGATATATGCCAGGACTCCACCCCAGAGAAAGAAGAAATGAATCAGACCATATCTTGTTAAGCATTGGCAAGAATTACCACTCCTCAAACTCTCAAGATAGAAGAACATATCAAGAAGAAAAAGGTGCAAGAAGTGAAAGATCACATCGAGAAAGAAAAAATGAATCCAAGGATATCTTGTAATTCATTGGTCGAAATGACTACTCCTCAAACTATCAAGATAGAAGGACATATCAAGAAGAAAAATGTTCAAGAAGTGAAAGATCACATTGAGCATCAAGAAATGAATCCGACTATATCTTGTAAAGGATTGGAAGAAATTACCACTCCTCAAACTCTAGATATAGAAGGACATATCAAGAAGAAAAAGTTTCAAGCAGTGAAATATCACATAGAGCATAAATAAGTTCTCCAACTTTTAAAGGATAATGCCACTTCGGTGCAAAATGAAATGAAACAACAGGTAGATCAACATCGTAGTGAAAAATGTTTTGATGTAGGTGATTGGGTATTTTTACTGCTACATCTCAAGCAAGCTATTTATGAGAAGGAAATGTTGGCAATACTACATGCACTCAAAAAGTGGCGACCTTACCGAATGGGAAGACTCTTCAAGGATGAGGAAGTGGAAGCATTGTTTTGTGCTATTTCTATTATCCAACCAGATTGGATAAACGAAGCAAGTGATGAATGGAAGAAGGACAAAGAAGTATGGCCACTTATTCAAAAGTTACAAAAGATCCCAATTCAAACAATATTGCCAGAAATTGGTGAGGAAGGAAAAATCATATTGGAACTTGGAGCAGTCACAGAAACAAGAACCCGATAGCTACAAAATCAATCAATTTCAAAGTATCTCATCAGGTGAAAGAACTTACCCACTGAAGATTCCACATGGGAGGACAATTTTTTTATACAGAAGCATCAAGAACTACTCAAGCATTGAGGACAACGCTTTTTGAAGGAGAGGGGCATGTTAGGCCCCTATACTACTAGTGTAACCCCTTATTGTTATTGGTACAACCCCCTTATTATATTGATGTACCCATTTAGTGCCCATATTGTTACTATTGTGCCTCATAGAAGCCCAATATTGTTATTATTGTGCCCTTACATTATTATTTTTATGTCAGCTCTGATTATATTATGACCCCTTAGACTCCTATATATAGAAAGGAGGTCTTTTCATTTGTATCATCAAATAATTGTTCATTTATGTAATGTAAAGGAGGTTGCCCCCTCAAAGAGGCCGAATTCTAAGACGTTGATCTATCTTTTCTATCTTTTTGTGAGCTGGTTTCATAACATAATTTTTTATATAGTTAAAAATAAATTTTGAATAATAAAAATATACCAGCTAATGAAAAAAAAACTCATCGTGAAACTACTCAAGTTAAATGACAGAACAACAAATAAAACAGGACTTAGCCTTTCAATATTCTGATGGTGAAAGTGGAATCTGTTTCAAAGTACCGACTGTTAGTAATGACGCTGATATTTTCATGAATTAAACATATAGATAATGATTAAATTAAGTATTTAATAATATATAATAAAAATAATAAATAATATCATAAAAATAACTATTTTAACAAAATATTATTATTATTATATTTATATTAATCATTGTTACCATTTTGGTGAAATTTAATCATACTCTCATGATGATTGTGATTCTTCTCGAAGTACTCTTGGAGGTTTTGACCTTGAGATATATATGCATTTCCTCAAAACCATAAGCAAAACCCTAAAAGGTCACTTTCAATTAAAATTACAAGTTTCATTCTATTAGTTTCCAACACAATACCAGAATATATGCAATTATATACCTAAAATAAAGCCCTTCGGCCATCTTTGACTACTACAAGCAATTAAAAGAAAAACTCAAAAGCTGCAATACCAACAACAATATTCACATATCTTAATATTCATAACAGTCTCATTATACTAGCAATTGAAATCTATTGTTGGGGGTTACTTCTATGCATCTTCACCTAGGAATTCTCTCATGCAATTTGTAAACAAAACAATTAGCATCCAAGTCATATTCTCTAGAAACACTACTTGCATCGAATATTGAAAAATATTCTATAAAACTAACTTTTGTAATTCAAAGTAGACTGGGTTGAAATGCAGTCCCTTGTTGGTGAATTAAAAAGTGTAATTGACTCATAACTCCATGTTCCATTTTATATATTTTGTTGAACAATTGGTAAACATTCTTAGAATCTTTCCCATGTACTTTATCTCTCGCCCATGCAGCCTAGTGTTTTAAGTTTGTTATGAAAATGAGAAAAGGAGGTAGACAAATATGTATAGGAGAGTTTAAATTATTTTATGTAGTTTATCTGCAAAGAAATGATGAAAGAAAAGAGTTATAGTCGCATGGTTGATATAACTCTTGTTATGAGTAATAGGAGAGTAAGAAAGGATGTATCGATACAATTTTTTCTGAAGAGGTATCTCTAAGTATAAAAGGAGGATGCATGATATAAACCCTCACGATTAATGCAAGATAGTTATGGTATCTATAGGCTACAAATATGCCAAGGAATGGTGACAACAATGTGAGATAAAGATAGCTCATAACGAAGAAGTGAAGTCATGAGACATAAAAACTATGCTTTTGAGCTCTATGACATGTAGGGGGATGAGAAGGAAAGCACATTAAACCATTCTCATGCTGAAAATTATGTATGTTCAATGCGATGCATTTTTCAGTAAACAAATGTTGGAAATGCGCGAGACTAATGTGGCTAATAGTCATGTGTTGACATGTACATTGGGGAAGTGTGTAGTGTGTGTATGTGGTATATTGAACATGTGTATGTGATTGTCACCGTGACTGAGAGGGTAGTACACAGTGATTTTGTGCCGCCATAGAATGGAGCATAGAGAGAATTAGGAGCACATTACTTAGCATTGGAATGCGCTCAACATAACAACCAGAGACATTGCAACCGGTAGCATGCCAAGTTTCTAGTGGGTGTTTATAATTGTAAGTTAAGTATTCAAATTAATCTAGTGATAAGATGACTCTATATTTTTCATTTTCTTTTTATGAGAATGTAGTGAAAGCATAGGGCATGATGTTGTCCATATCCTGTGAGACATGGGGTGCAACTTGGAATTTTTTTCCAAGCTAGATGCAATAGAAAGAAGTGGTAGGTTGCATATACTTTGATTTAGTGAGGCATGGAATAGTGATGCCACCATGAAATTCATATTTATGTATGGCCATTGCAACCCTTATCATTAAGCATACTAACAACTTAACAATTTCTCAAGTGGAAGATTATTTGGGAAGAAAGTGACATGAAAAAATCTACAATAGTGTGTCAAGTTAATAATAGCAGAGGACTGATATTAATAATTGCCTTCGATATTGGGTTGTTTCCTTTTACAGCATGGAAAAGAATGCTTACAGGAACAAGTTAACACAATTTGAACATGTTAAATGTTATTTCAAATCCAAATACAACAACAAGAGAAATGGTAGCTAGAGAAGAAAAACAATAAGAAAATACATTTATTGCATATAGGAAATGTATATAGAAACAATAGTTAATGAAATTGAAATGCGATTGTATGCAGGAATTATATGCATAGGTTGTACACAGGGATGGTATACAACATTTTCTTGCGGGGGTAGTGCTTCATGGCCGAGGCACATTAAAGTCAACATTACATGATTTTTGCATAGTTGTTGCACTGCATAAAAATTGTATTCCATGTTTTACGAATGTTGCATGTGTCTGGCTGTTATTTCCATCTGAAGGAAAGAATGTAATGTGTATGTCCTTATATATGCTTATATGTGTGAGAGTTAATTGTTGCAGATATTAGTCCCATATTTTTTATGTCCTCAAGGTGTCATGATGATGGAGTTGGGTTTGCATGCTCGTCAACATGAGGCAAGGACCTCCAGACCCTGTTGATGTGTAGATCGCACTGGAAGCATAGCTGATGCCCTAGGATGAATCCATGGACGAGGATATCGCCTTGCAACTATAGATTGTAAGCTCCAGTCACTCTGCAACAACAAATTCAGATTATGGAGATATGATGCACTAAGGAAAGTGCATCATTAGGGGAGGAGGGGGGAGATGTAATACCCCTACTCGACCCCTGTGTTGTACATGCACACATGTGGATATTGAAGTTGGGGTGCCTCTGTAAGTATCCACATGATTAAATTGATGAGTCGAGTTATGAGATGTTAAGGCGAAAGTGCCTAGGTAATGGGTTTGAGGACCTTGATATTTAGGCCAGTGAGTTGGATACATATGATATGCATTGGTGAGCTAGATTTATTTTGCGTGCCTGCGTTCTTACATATTTATGTTTATAGATTTTGGTACTGTTAGGGTCCTATAATAATAGGATTCATAATTTTTAATTGACTATGGTCAGTATTGTAATATTGTACATGCCTTTGCTTTCTGCAAATGTATTCCCAAATTAAAAAATGTAAAGAGGGTATGTCCTAAAAGAGCAATCAAAGGACAAAAAGAACAAAGATCAAAAAAGTGAAAAATATGAACCCCACAAAAAAGAGATAAAAATAAATCATGAAAGTGTGAAAATTCAAATGCCACTATTATTTTACTTTTTCTGCAAATAATGATTATGTCTAGCTTGTTTAAAATACCATAATCCATGATAAGTCGAATAGCTTAATCTTGAATTTTCATGCTTTAAATTTAATGTTGATAGATAGAGAACAAAGATCTAGCCAAATAGTTTAATCTTGGCAGATCAATAGTTAAAATAGAGAATGATAGGGAGCTCATCAGCTTATTCTGAGCGCTTGAAAGATATAAGGTTAGAGGTAGATATTTTGTTTTATAAAAGAAAAGAAAAGATAAGGGTCTGCTAGCCTAAAATGCACCCAAATAAGTGAATAAAAAATGTTAGGGTAAGTAATGGGTGAGTAGAAGAATGGTTGCTGAAGTATAAAGTTGAATGTACAAAAGCACGTTTATCATGCTTAATCATATGTTTCAATGTGGATGAGAAATTAAGAAAGTAAAAATAGAGGTTTACAATTGATTTAATTGACTCCCCCTCATTCATTTCATCCCTATACTTACTAATTTCCCGATCCACAAGTAAGTTCTAGTACTAAAAATCCTTCAAGTCATAATGACTTGAGCATTTCTCTGACTTTTGGTGGGACCGAACCCTTGGCTTAATGACTTATGGACATCAAGTGTTAGAATTCCCTTCTTAAAATTCATTTCCCACCCTAATAAAACCCCTTTTTCTAAGGTTAAACTCCATTTGCTTATGAAAAGTAAAAAACCCCATGTTAAATTCTATTTCACTCAAAATACCCACAAAAAGATTCTATCCTAAGTATAAGTGTATGTAAAGGAAAAGCGCAAATATTACATTATACTTAGTATTATTTTCATTCCACTCATTTGAGTTCATATTATTTTCTAACTTAATAATATAGCTCCCAATATACCCTTTTTCCTTGTCTATAAATAAATCCCCGTATATATTACCCCTACCCTTAGTTTAACTATCAACTATATTTTTACCTTATCCCCCCAACAAAGCCCTCTTAACTCACCAATTCTCCATAAAGTTAAGATAATCCCTCCATTAACCCTGTCTCATCATTTAATCCCGTGTTTAACTCCAGAATAATCACAAACCACCATTAATTAAAGGCCCGGGCGCCCCCAAAACCTTTTCCCATTTCATCCATGCTAATCTGTCACCCGACTGTCGTCCGATCGTCAGCACCTGAATCTAACAATTCTCAGCCATATCGGGTTCACTCAATATCTAACCTTTACCCACGCGATAAAGTGGTATTGCCCGGACTCTCATCTACTATGTGTCAAGTGGTCAAGTAGATTAGGTGACATCGCCAAAATGTCGCCTCCTCGATAAAGCGGTGCAATGGCTTGGGAAACCACCTCCCTTCCCAACCCGAAAAACCACCCACTATTCATTCATAATTCGCCCACCAAGAAATAACCGTTGCTCAATAAAAAGGCGGAGAATCCCTATTTGGCCTTTTTCGATCAATTTCTTTGTAAAACCTCTGCAAGCCATTGCGACACCTTCAAACCCTAAAATTACCAGTTGACCTCAATTTCACTCCTGAAGAAGTTGCAGAGACCCCAATCAAGCTCTTATTCCATACTAGAGCGCTTTCAACCTTCTGTAGTTGCCGAGAACACCAATTTGAATTTATTTCACCCGAATTCTAGGTATTTTGAGAATGAATCAGAATGACCCTCTCATTTCGAGATGTACAATAAAAGTTAAAAACGTTACAGTGAAAGTGAAAAAAGCATAGTAAAAGGAAAAAGATAAATCAACAAGATGAAAGAGTATCAATAAAAGTGTATCAAATTGAAAAATCAAAGAGAATAAGCGTAGCCAGTGGAAAGACAAATAGCATGGAAGATAGTTACAAAGCATACATATAAAATAAATTCATGTCAAAGTGAAGATAGATGAAAAAATAGAACAATCAAGGTAAACAGTAAAAGTAAACATGGAGGCAATAAGGGTTAAACATAGATGAAGACACTTTCACCAACAACAATGAAGTTTACCCAAATTAAAGGTATAAACAGTTAAAAAGTAAATTAAGGCTAAAAGATGAAATCAGAGTAGGAATGGTACATTTTCCAGAAATCTCCTGTTTAAACCATAGTTTTATAGAAACTATTGTGGCTAATCCAAGATGAATTTTCAGAAACTGGAAGAAGTTTGTGTTCCTAACAAGTCAATATACAAAAACCTATCTCACTGTTTGAACAGGTATTACAAAAATGGAGATAAATGCATATCTTCGTAGCCTATTTTTCGAACTGTGCAAAGTCATGTTTTTGACATCTTTTTGCAGGGAATATTTGTTACACAAAAAATTCTCACCACGACTTTCTACAGTTCGTGTGAGTCCGTCAATACTCATACACCCCTCTTTTGCAAGTCTTAAACCTCAGCTCTTCATGTCAAGCCTTGAAAATGGGAGAAAGACCTTAAAAATGTCTCAAACCCTGGTTTCGCACTTTCTCCTAGTATTGCCTGCGGTACCGCAACTAATGGTCATGTTTCCTACGAACCTGACACTCTGTATATTAAGTGATGGGTGCGAACCCCTATAAAAGTTAAAAAGGCATAAGTTCATTCTTAAAAACTTATCTTGGGTCACTTCTAGACACTTCTAGAAGGAATATTACACTGGCAAGTCCGCTCCACCTTGGTTCATCCATTCCATAACGAAGGGAGCTAACTCCATGATATGAGGTGCTTATCCTGTTGAAGGAGGAACTTATCCCTTCAATGGTGGACCTGCAACTTCCTCCATTTGCACTATAAATTCATGCATTGGGCTGGTTGTAGAAGAGGTTGAAAGATGAAGATTCTTGAGGGTAAATGCTGCTGAAAACTAGGCTTCCTTTTTGAGCTTGTGAGAGGAGAGATCACATACCTTTCATGTCATTTGGGAAGTGAGTGCGGCTTTTCAAAGTAGAGGAGACCCCTGCTAGACCCTGGAAAGGACTTGTGCAACATCAAGGAAAAGGTTGTAAAGTTCTTTTATTCATTAAGTTAATACAATCAAGTCTATTTTTCCCAATGAACTGTCTCTAATGGTTTGTTTTATGAGCTCCTTGATCTTCATAATGAACATTTTTTGTTATACGCAGGTATGCTTTGATGTGTGCTTGTTTGTGTATGCTGGTTATTGAATGGGAATTGCTTGAACTTGTTGGGATAAAACTGCCTCAAACAAGCGTTGGACCGAGGTAGGGTCTTTTACACTTCATAGTATTCATTATTGAATTGAAACATGTTTAGATAGAAATAGGTTTGCTTGTTCTCTTTGTTGCTAGATATCATTAGATACTAGGGAGATCGGTCTTGTCCGCAAGAACGATTCATCTGGTCAACAAATTGTCAATTCCACTGGGGAATAGTTTGATTTTTATTTTGTGTTGTCTTTGCTTTGACTTGAGAAACTTGATTTTTTGTTTCTGATTTTGCCTTGATTGGTGTGTGTTTTGGTACTAGATATATCCTGGTTGATTTTTTATTTTTTGAAATTTTGGAAGAGGACCACATCCTTTGAGTTTGTTACAGTGCAGCCTTACCCGCACTGTTACAGTGTAACACAGAGTGGCACCGCACTTGGTTTTACTAGATGCCTGCGAACCCTTATCAAAAGTTTGAAAAACCTAAAATCCATCTACCCAGTTAGGTTTAGTTCTTATCCATAGCTGTTAGTGTATGCCCAGACCTGCATTTGTCTTGGCAAAAGTTCCTTTTGAGTTAGTTTTCATTGGCATTTGTGTTTGGAGTGATTTTCAAAGAAGTTTTGATTGATTGGATTGATTTTTGCTCGGTCTTTGTAGTAGCTCAGAGATTCGAAGCCTTAGAGCCTTAGATCACCTTGGTCTCTCTGATTTTCTTGCTGAGTTTGACTGGCTTATAGAACCTATCTGTCAAGAGACTTATATCCCATTTGTCTCTTTGGCAAAACTTTGGTTGAACTTGATTAAAATTTTTGAATTTCATTTTTTCTTCTATTACAATATAATTGGATGTTTTTGATTAGTTTGTTGAGCTGAACAAATTGATCCTTAGTAAAGCTGAAACACGAAGTTAGATGTCCTCAAAAACATTTCAAGTGTCTTTTCAATCTATTTTTTCGTTTAGATCTCAAAATTCAATCGTAGCTTTGAGTTTTTTCATAGAAATTATACAAGCTTGTTGAAAATTCATTTTCAATAGTTTTTAGAGTTTTTCTAGAAATCTTAAAAGCTCTCTTAAGAGAATTGCTTATTCTTGTAGTTGTTGATTGTTGAAAAGCAAAGGGGTTTTCTTTCTTGAAGTTTCATTAGTAGCCTCGTTTTAAAAAGTTCTTTGGAAAAGACAAAAAGGTTTCTTTTCAATTGTTGGTTAAGAGAAAGATTTGGTTTGCCAATCATTGCATTTTCGACTCTTTCTTAGCTAGATATTCATTGAAAAGGAAAAAGAATTGTTATCATCTTAGGTGCATTTTTAGTGTCTTGGAGTCGATTCTTCATACCACAAAGTTTCATCTCCACACCCATTGACTTAAAGAACAAAAAATAAAATTAACGCTTAATTAAAATCAATCTAGCAATCATTTTCTTTTCTAGGACTCTTTTCACCAACATAGCTTAGGCTAGTATCTTGGAATAGGGAGTAATTAACTCTCCAAGATAGTATAAACAAACAAGTAGTCGATCTTGCGGTAGGAAGAAAATCCAATTGTTACATCTATGCTCTGGGAAAGCTCCTCTTAAAGGAGAAGCATGAGATCATATCCAAACTAGTGTGGGAATCAATCCTTCCTCATTGGGAATGATAGAAGATATTCACGTATTACAAATGGTAAACCTAGGATTAACCATTGTCGAGGAGCCTGGGGTCACTTGCTGGTAAACCTTGGATTAGGTCAAGGAGCCTTCAATGGGATTGAGCTTCTTACTCTTCCCTTGTGTGCGTATCGGATCGTAGACTGTTCCCCCAGGTATATTTGTTTCCGTTGGTGACGTTAGTGACCATAATCTTTAGGATTCTTTCCTAGGTGAAGGTGGAGGGAAGATCCGACTGTACCTGGAGCAGATGTCGACTAGACTCACTTGGACTCTCTGGGGGGTTATCTTCACTCGAGACGGTTATAGTGGAGAAACTTGTGCCAGTCTGTTTCATTAAGCAGGTTGTCGGGGTAACTGTTCCAACTGCCATTTCTGTATTGGACTCTGCGACATTGGATTTCATCACCAACTAGTGTTTTCAATCCAGAAAGATATTGTTTGTGTGTGGTTTGATCTCCTAGATTTGTTAGGCGTGTGCTTCAAATTGTTTGGTTCTTTAGAGACTTTAGGTGTTTTTATTGAGATTTTTCTTTGTTTTTGTGTGAAGTAATTAGATTAATCATGGCTGAATTACCGAGAAAATCCCGTCGACTTTGGGGGCAGCCTCCCAAATTTACACCAAGTCAGCTGGAAGGGCTGCGAGCCCTTGTCACACCTAGTGAGAGTAGGGTTGGATCACCGGAGGTCGGAGAGTCTTCGTTGATTGTACATCCTGATTATATAGTGCAAGCAACATAACATATTTCTGAACCGATTTCATTTTCTGAGGTTACTGGTAGTATCACTCCTACTAGTTCAGTAGCCGAAGAACCTGAAATCTCTGAGCTTGAAACTGAAATTGCTGCTACTCCATCTTCAGGATTTGCTTCTCCTGTTTCTAGTGGACCTAGTTCACCCAGAGTAGAAAATATTATCACCAAAAATCTTCCTTCTGGACTCATTTCCATTGAAGAAATTGTAAGCTCAAGTCCGGACGAAGATATAAGCATCCCTGAAAAACCAACCGACTATTGAACTTAGGGAGCATGAATCTATTTTCTTCAGTCCCATTAGAAGTGATGCTTGATATATTTCGTTGACCAATTTCTTATAAAATCCAGGTCTCGCGTCTTCACCACCTCGATTTCCTTTTCATCCAACACCCAGAGGTTATTATCCTCCCTTGAATATGTCGAGATAGTCATCCTTGTTTACTCAGATGCCAAAAAAACTTTTACATGGCGGTCCTTCTGTTCCTCCTGGGTATCAGTCTATATCTGGTATGTTTTGAAGAGCTTCTCCTCGACCCATCGATTATACTATATCTCCTGGTCATAACGGAACTAAGATGTTAAGTGTTGAAGAAATTCTTATGATGTCTGGTACTACTCCTAATCTGCGACCTCAAGGTAGTTCAATACCATCTGAGGGGCAGCCGCAAGGTACTCCAATATCGCCTGGGGGGAAACCCCAAGGCATTCCATTACCGCCTGGGGGGCAACCTCAAGGAAATTATGTTCCTTCGGGATAGTATGTTCCTCAAGGTCAACCCTAGTATCAATATGTACCTCAAGGCCAACCCCAGTATCAATATACGCCTCAAGGTCAATACCAGCCTCAAGGTCAGTACCAACCCCAAGGTCAGTACCAACCGTAAGGTCAGTACCAACCCCAAGGTCAGTACCAGCCCCAAGGTCATTATCAACTTCAGGGTCAATATCAACCTCAAGGTTTTCAACCACCTTCACGTCAATCATTTGTTCAAGGACCCGGAAATGTACCATATAATTATCAATCTTACACTCAACCTGGTTTTGGTCCTCAATATGTTCAACCTGTTATGGGTCCATACCCCGGAATGAACGTGGTGTGGGATCCACAGACTCCGCAACCCAATGCACAGTTGTAATATCAATCTGGACAGTCTTTTGTTTCTGGTTCACCCCAGTAGCCTATCCAGCCTAGTACTCAAGCTACTACACGTGGGGTAGTTCCACAGCCTGGGCCTAGTTCGCCTCGAACTTCGTCCCAAACCTCTGCTACAACTGCTGCGACTTCTGTTCAATCCACCCCACCTATTTCTGGAGTATCAGCAGCTCCAGTTTCTACTAATCTTGTATCAACTCCTCAGGCCTCTTTACCCCAATCTGGACCTACAATCCAGACTCCGGTTTCTATGCCTGCAGGACAACCTGGGCCTAGTACGGTTGTTACAAGTCAACCACAATTTACTTATCAACCATACCAAGGGTAGTATCAATACGGACCCGCCGTGCAGAACCCAGCTTATCAGTATCAACCATACCCTGGGTATACATATCAACAACCCCAGTACGGTCTGGTTAATGTTGGTTTTCCAGGAGGATACAATATCCCAAATGCAAATCCGATACCAAGCTATCTTGGATATCCTCCTCCTAGGGTTGCTCTTATGACCCCAAGTTTTTAGGATCCAAACCGTCAGTTACCATTCATAGAAACTTTATATTTTCCTGATTTGTCGCGCCTTACGAACGATCTAATAAATTATCTTCCGTTTTGGCCGCCAATGCCGAATAAGTTGCTCAGTGATATACCTAAGATTGAGGGGAAGCCAGGAAAATATCGATCTAATCATGTGATGAATTACCATCTCTGGTGTGCATCAAATTCCATAATAGATGATTCCATTCGTCTTCGTCTTTTTCAACGCACTTTTATTGGCCTCGTAGCCAAGTGGTACATTGAGTTGCCACGAGGCTCCTTTTATAATTTTAGTCAGTTAGCTACTTCCTTCCTTACGTATTTTCAGCTGCCAGTCCGATATGACAATGGCACAGAATTATTAACTTCGTTAAAACAGTCGACATCTACTTATATTTTAGATCATATTTATGAATGGTGGCATCGACATCGTTTAGTGAAAGTTTTTATTCCGGACCAAATTTTGGCAGAATGGTTTTTGAAATCATTATTACCCAAGGTAACTGAAGATGTCGCTAAGGCAGGAGTAATTACAGAAGAGCAAGTAATTGCTCAAGCTCAGTACCTTGACTTATTTTATACTCAGTTAGGTACGTCGCATGCGAAAATACCCGACCTTCCGAAACAAAATCAAATCGCTGCACCTCCCTCAGGGTCTCATGCTGTTGATGGTATGATTGGTACTATTAATACCAAAAGTAAGAGGAAATCATCCAAGAATTTTTCTCCCATAATAACTTTACCAGATTCCCCTAAAGGAGAGTCTACACCTAAAATTTCTGCCGATGTTCATGTCGTGGAATCATCCACGACCAAATCAAAATCCAACGGCAAAAATAAAGGTAAGAAGAAGAACAAGCAAAACTCAAAGGAGAAATCCGAGAAAACTGAATCTACTGACGAGAAACGAAAACCTCGATATCCTTGTCTCATTTGCGATGAGGAGCACTTTACAAGGGATTGCCCGCATCGTGCTGAGGTTGCGAAGATCGTCAAAGGTTCGCAAACACCCGCTGTTTTGAAGGATCCTTTTCCAAATCAAGACAGTAAAATGATAGGCTCTTCCTTTAATGCCTAGGAAGAACCCATAATGATGATGTCACATGTAAGGATCGCGACACGATCGCAATATTATGGGAGTAAAAGTCCTTTTGGTGGAAAGGAAGCCGAATCTTCCAATTCCAATCCATCAACCTCAGCTTCGTCCGGTTCTGATCCACTACAGATCGAGAAACCTAATCCCGACTTAGTAATCAAACCGCCCGCTAAGGGTATACTTTGAAATTCAACTTTCAATCCTCATACGAGAGCTACTCAGAATTATAACATTTTTGAAGATTTAGTTGTTTCACCTTCAGTAATGTTGGCTTTGGAAGTGCTGCAATCATGTCTAGCACAATGGAAAATGCTACTGTCGGCTATAGGAGTTGTTGATCTTCAGGACTCTAACCTCATAGTCTTCGATTTAGAAAATAGTACACCTCGCCTTCCTCATCAAATGGCTTTGCAGATTCTAGTGTTATTCAAAAATAGACCTTGTTTTAGGACTGTGATTGATGAGGGAGATTCCACGTGTATTATGTCGATATAGTGTTGCAAAACCCTTGGTTCTCCTACGCTTAATCAATCCCCGACAATTCTAAAGGCCTTTGATGGCCGAGGGTTTCATCCTTATGGCATTCTATAGGATTTGCCTATAGGGGTTGAAGGAAAAATCGTTAATCTAGATGTGGAGGTGGTTGATGCCCCTCTAGATTACAACCTTCGTTTGGGTCATAGCTAGTCTTACGCCATGACTGCTATTGTTTCCTCAGTCTTTCGGCTTATTAAGTTCCCACATAACGGAAAGATTGTAACAATACATCAGTTAACTTATTTCTCATCCGACCCATCCTCTGCTGAGAGTATTCAACATGTTGGAAAAACTGCTATCCCTTATAAGGATGTTGGAGCAGGATTAGTTAAAGATTCAGGTTTACTCGGAACTTTTTCCTTTCCTCCTCCCAATGTACAGTCTCCTTTCGCAACCATTCATATGATTTCGTCAGAATCCATTGTTCTTAACGATCCTTGGGTCATTCCATTCGAATCCGAGGTGGACTCTCTTGGCGATGCTATGCCTTTGAGTCCCTTTGAAGTTTCTTATCAGGCAGTACAGTCATTTTCTGACTCAAATTCAACCAACCCTGATCTAGTGAATGAGATCAATGGGAAATCACTTTCAATTTCAACCTCGGAGTCAATAACTTTTTCAGAAATCGTTCACACTGATGAACAAATTCGGGAATTGTTATCCGTTGATGCCTTACCATGGGAAGATCTTCATCATAGGTCTTCATTTTTACCCGAGATTGATCATTTTGAAAATGATTTTTCATCCATTTTCACCGCTGAATATGTCAAAGAACCGCATAATCCACTGAAACATCCTGATTCTAAACAAAATTTAGCCAATATTTCTCGCACGGTTCCTATCGACATTTCAGTCAAGCCTAGGATTGTTGAAAACATTTACATAGGTGCTTCCTGTACAGACACTAAAGTCAACACATATAAAGCCCTATTTCAAGAATTTTGCGATGTGCTTGCTTGGTCCTATGAGGAAATGCCAAGAATCGATCCTTCAATCGTTGTTCATGAAATCAAAACCTACCCAGATGCTAAACCCGTCCGGCAACGGTTACGTCAAATACACCCACGAAAACTTGCTACCATCAAAACTGAAGTTGAGAAATTACTTAAAGCAGGTTTCATTTATCTAATTCCTTTAACGGATTGGGTATCGAATATTGTTCCAGTTAATAAAAAACAAGGGACAATAAGAATATGCATCGACTATAGGGATATTAATCGTGCTTGTCCCAAAGATAATTATCCCACAACCTATATCGATCAAATTATCGATTATTGTGCCGGCAGTGAAATATTCTCCTTTATGGATGGTTTTTCCAGTTATAATCAAATTAACATTCTACTTGCAGATCAACAAAAAAGGCTTTCATCTGCCCATGGGGGACCTTTGCTTATTGCAAATTACCTTTCGGACTGAAAAACGTCGGGGCAAATTTTCAAAGGGCAATGTCTTACGCTTTTCATGACATCAAGCACATTGTGCAGCCCCATATCAATGATCTACCAGCTCATTCATTGCAAAGAGCCGATCATCTCACTCACTTACGAGCTATCTTCATGAGATGTAGGAATTATCGAATTAGGCTTAATCCGCACAAATGTGTTTTCTGTATCGAAACGGGTCGATTACTGGGATTTGTTGTATCGAAAGCCAGCATTCGCATCGATCATTCGAAGGTCAAGGCCATTGTCAAGTTACCACCTCCTTCGACTCTTCGCCTACTCTAGAGTTTGCAAGGGAAAGCAAATTTTTTACGTCATTTCATTCCTAACTACGCCGAGATTAGAAAAGGTTTCACCCGATTGTTGAAGCAAAATACTCCATTATTTTGGGACGAGATAGCTAACAAATCATTTGATGCTCTAAAACATGAGTTGACCCATGCGCCATTATTGCATCCTCCCAACTACAACCAGGACTACTTCTTGTACCTCGCTGCTTCCCATTCCACAATTGGGATGGTTTTAGTTCAACAAGATGAATTCGAAAGTGAACATGTGATATATTATCTTAGTCGGACTCTAACTCCAACTGAGTTAAAATATTCACATGTGGAGAAACTGGCCTTAGCTGCAGTCCAATCTGTTCAATGTTTTCGTCACTACATTTTGTTACACAAAACCACTGTCATTTCTAACTGTAACCCTATGCAATACATTTTGACTAAACAATTGCTGGGGGGCAAGTATTCCAAATGGATTTTCATCCTGCAGGACTTTGACTTGTAATTTGAGAAATCCAAGTCAAAGAAGTCTTTGGTTTTTGCATAACTAACGTGTGATTTCCCTCGTGCCGATACCGAACATGTGACGGAAGAATCCCTTGCGGATGAATCCTTGTTCCTTATCAGCACCGTTGATCCATGATACGGAGATATCATTGTCTATCTCCAAACCCAATATTTTCGGCCCAATACTTCACAATCTCAATGCCGGAAAATACGATTCCAATCCCAACCTTACACTATTATTGGAGATACACTTTATCGTCATGGGGTGCATTCCATCTTCCATTGTTGCCTTACTCATGATGAGGCTACGAAGGTTCTTGATGATTTCCACTCTGGAGCGTGTGGCGTTCATATGTCTGGGTATGCCAAAACCCAAAAGATTTTGCGCACTGGCTATTTCTGGCCATCCTTATTTAAAGATTGTATTATTGCTGTCCAGAAATGTCACAACTGCCAAATTTTTGATCGAAAGATGCACGCTCCTCCTGCTCCTCTCCATCCTATCATTGTCGTTGGTCCTTTCGCAAAATGGGGTATCGATTTTATTACATGTAACCCTCACTCGGCCAGGGGGCATGCGTACATCATCCTTGCGGTAGATTATTTTACCAAGTGGGCCGAGGCGATGCCTACATTTTTGGCAGATAGCAAAATTGCTGCGATTTTCGTTTTCAATCATATAATTGGTAGGTTTGGTGTTCCCCAAGCGATTATCACTGACCATGGGAGTCATTTTCGAAACATCATGATGACCGAACTTACAGATCATCTTGGCCTGCGTCACGATAGTTCCACTCCATATTACCCACAGGTAAATGGTCTGGTTGAAGCAGTCAACAAAGTTCTAGTCACCATGATCTGACGAATCATTGGGATTCATCGATCGAATTGGCACAACAATTTATTTTCAGCGCTTTGGGTGTACTGAACCTCAATCAAAACATCAACAGGTTTTACTCCCTTTCAACTGGTTTATAGTTTAGAGGCAGTATTGCCCATTGAATGCGAAATCCCGTCATTACAAATTGTTGTGCAATTATTACCAGCCACGTCCGAAGAGGAAAAACGTTTATTATACTTAGCTCAATTAGATGTGAATTGACGCAATGCTGCATTAGCTGTCGAAACTCATGCCAAACGCATCAAAGCTCAGTATGATCGAAATGTTACACCCTGCAATTTTTCGGAAGGCGACCTAGTTTTACTTTATGATCAAGCAAACGATAAGCTATGGGCTGGAAAATT
Organism: Pinus taeda; assembly: GCA_000404065.3. Taxonomy (NCBI): domain Eukaryota; kingdom Viridiplantae; phylum Streptophyta; class Pinopsida; order Pinales; family Pinaceae; genus Pinus; species Pinus taeda. Next base: position 2,782 of record APFE031374171.1, on the reverse strand, counting down.
TGTACCCATGTGGCATGGTTCGTATATTGTCAAACGGAAGCTGGCAAAAGGGGCCTATGAGCTGGAAGATTTTGACGGTGTCTCTTTAGGTAAACCTAGGAATGGGCTTTATCTAAAGCAATATTATGCTTAAACGGATAGCGTGGAGATTTCATTAGATTAGTTTTTTCTACGTTGGTGTGTTCATAAATTAAGATTGTGTGCTTTACTTTAGTGAGTGTTTTTCATTATTATTCCTGCTTATCTTGATTTTACTCGTGATATTGCAGATGTCGACGCCTCTCCAAACATACATTGGTTTCGCTGATGGCGTTTGTCGTAGTACACGGAACATCTCTTCCGCGGCTTGGGTTAACTCTTCACCCTCTGACGAGTTAGTATCTATGCACGGGGTAAGCCTCGGTCAAACAACAAACAACATTGCAGAATACAGTGCAATGATTGAATTATTGTCTTAATCCATCTCATTTGGGATTCGAAGTTTGATTGTTAATTTAGATTCAGAACTCATTGTATTACAGCTTAATCGCGTTTATGCCATTAGAAATCTAGTATTATTACGATTATTTTTTAGAGTCTGTCTCTTGGAACGAGAATTTGATCACATAGCATATCAACACATTCCAAGATATTTAAATACAAGTAAATTTAAAAAAATCTCATAAACATGTTTTGCAAGATAACCATAGTAATAGCATAGCATAGCATAAGAGTGTGTCAAAATATACATCATCCTCGATCATAGGTTGAAAAACACCTTATGATCGGCAAAAATAATAGTATCAAAAGTCATATCAAAAATGGGTCTACAAAGCGATCATCCCATCACTGGTGATGATCCCGATAGGACACTACTGCTCGGGCCACCCTACAAAGGAACTCCCTAAAAGGTTCGGGGACCCCAATCACATAACGCTGAAGCCGAAGTGGAATGTCATCTATGTTGGTCCCTGGAATGTCTACAGTCAAGCGCTCTAGGTGACTCTCCAACTCAGCCAAAGTCTCTGCTGTCTGGTCCTGTGGGGCTGGTGCTGCGGTAGCTGGTTGTCTCCGATCATAGGGCTAGAGAGCGGCTGGTCGCCGTGGACCCACATCTACATTTAAAAACTTTTACTATTAGTTGTTGGACGATTGTTAAAAATACAAAAACATAGATATAAAATTAAAATGTTGAAAAATAATTTTTACCTCTGTCATCCCATTGCTCTCCTGGTGGAAGAGTCATATCGGGATCACCGCGATAATCCATCCTAGCGTATGGAAAATCCTGAATAATAAAAAGTTGGTTCTCTAACCAATGGAAGTACTCTGGGGTGAATCGAACAATCTCAGAACCCTCATCTGGATGATGGGCCATAACTGCGACCCATCGCATAACCCGAGGATCTCGGGGAAGTCCAGCCTCCACTGTGAGCTGCTGTGGAACTAGCATCGGTACCCTCTCTAGGGAAAAGCTGACAACTAAGTAACCATAACCAAAGTTCTTTAGCTGCCCTTGCTTCGCCCTAGTGAACTGGCCCTTCACATTGGCCAATACAACATTGCACCAGTTGAAAATGGTGCCTCGGAAGCAATCCACTGCCATGCGCATCTGGGAGCCTGTAGCTAGATGCAGTGCTGCGCTCCCGCAGAGTCTGGTAATAGTAAAAGCAATAACCTTCAGTTCAGGATGGGAGATGGTTTTCAAATCTATCCGTTTGTCCAGATCCTGGTTGTTACAGAACTCTAGTCGGAGATTAGCGACAGATTGGCCACCTGGCCTAGATCTGAAAAGAGATAATTGCTCGCCTCTCTTGGGCAAGGCAGTCAAAAAATATACGTCATCCAACTCAATTTCGAGCCGGTTGTCGGAAATAATGAAGCACTAGTAACCATCCACTGCAAAAAGTCTACATGTGCCCTCATGCCAGGTATGGTCCAAAATGTTAGAATATTATATATTACGGAGCAATGGAACACATAAAATATTGCAGAAATATAAACACAGAAAACACACAAAACAAGAGAGACACAGATATATGTGGTTCACCCAGTTTGGGCTACGTCCACCCTGAACAGCCAGTCCTTCCTTTTATATTATCCAGCAAAATGAAGAGACACAACCTACAGCAAATCCGCTGTAATATCCTCTGTCTTCTCTCACAGTCTCACCTCTCTGTTTCTCGCTCACACACACAGAATACACATTTATTTCACAGCCTCAAATACAATACCCTCATACAACGAGAGGGGTTGCCTTCTAGGGCAAAAAACCCTAAACTAAACATAAGTTCTACCATCAGATCATTCGCCTAATGAACGGTCCAGATTGACTAGAAATTACTATACTTTTACAAGACAATTTTACAGTTGTTTTTAGCTTAGAGGGCGCTGCCCCCGAAATCCCCCGCTAGGGGGGGGCTCCCAAAGGTCGCAGCCACCCCCCCTGGACCCCCCCCTGCAGTGAAGATTTTACTGGCGGCATTGCCGCCCCCATTTTGAACTGGGGTCCAATGTGGTGGTACTTTTGAATATAGAAGATAATCAGGCTCCACACCCAACAATCTCCCACTTGGAGACTGATTGTAGCAAATTCACCCATAAACCTTTGTAACCAAATCATTTCTTTACTAGCCTCTGAAGTAGCAACATACTCTGCTTCTGTTGTTGAAAGTGCAACAACACTTTGGATTTTTGAAAACCAACTGACAGTTGTTCTACCAACAGTGAATACATATCCTGTAGTGCTCCTCCTGTTATCTCTGTCACCTGCCATATCTGCATCAACATATCCCTGTAGAGA
>APFE031374165.1:87888-98164 GCA_000404065.3 Pinus taeda | reverse complement strand
GACTCCTTTCCACTAAGCTCCATCATCTTGTTGCATTCTCAACAAGCATTTCTTGTTGCACACTTTTCAACAGATCTTCCATGTAACTTATTCTCTAACTCAAACCTGGTGATATCCAGACTTTAAGTCTATCTTGGTGAGGTATTTTTCTTGTTGTAATTGATCCAACAAATCATCTATCCTAAGCAAGGGATACCTATTCTTGGGTGTGATTTTGTTCAATGATTTTTTTTAATGCCCTGTAATCAATACACATCCGCCAAGTCCCATCCTTCTTTAGCACAATGATAATGGGTGACCCACATGGTGATATACTTGGTCAAATGACTCCCTATTCCAGTAGATGTTGCAATCATTTATTCACCTTGCTTGCTTCTATAATAGACATTTTGTCCAACCCTATGTTTGGCAATGGGGATTCTGACAATAGTTGGATCTCGTGCTACATTTCCCTATTAGGTAGTAACCCTTTAGGCTTTCGAAACACATCCTTGTATGTTTGTAGCAACTCTTCTAGTTGTTGTTTTAGTTTTTGAGCAAACCCATCCAAGGATTCCTTTCCTCTTATTGACTCTTCTATAGACCGATTTTCTCTTAAAAACAATAAAACGTACTTCTTGTTGCAACTAATCAATTTCTTGGTTTTGTTGGCACTTATCAATGAAATTCTTGACTTATATTTGTGTGCATTGATGGTGAACAATTTTCCATCCTTGACAAGGTAATATTGGTTGGCTCTTTGTATGAATATTTCATCTCACATGTACATATAGGGACTTCCAAACATGAATCCACATACATCAAGGGTAATCACATCTAGTTCTACTTCATCAATTAAATTAGCACTGATGGAGAATCTAATTTTACACGATTTTTTTACCTTCAACTTTGCATCCTTATTTACCCATCCTAATGGATATGGGCTTGGATGATCACAAACTTCCAACCCCAACTTATTGACTAGATCTGTTGCAATGATATTTTTCTATGATCCTAAGTCAAACTGCACATTAATATTGGTCTTCTTGACCTATATCTTTATATGGAAGAGTTTGGTCATTTCTTTCTCTTCATGTTGTTGAAGGCTACTCATATTCACCTCCTTCTACATTGATGTCCTAACGTTCTTCTCATCCACATCTGAGCTACTTTCAACTTAGTTACTCAAATCCATGTCCATGAGATTCTTCTTCTTATTGTCTTTCTTTTTTTTCATCAAGTTAATCTCAAGATGCAACTTCCAACACTTCTCCTCTATATGGCCGCTATTGTTGCAATGGTTGTTGGGATATTTTCACTAGTGTGTTGTGGTTGTTTTCTTTTTATCTTTCCCCCTTTTTGTTTCTTCTTCCCCTCCATAGAATCGTCATGTTTCTCCTTCTGCTTCAATGCACTCGATTATGCTTTCTTTAGGCCTATGTTCTCTAGGTACTCTACCTACACACAAACCTAATCCATTGATTTGATCTTTAACGTCATCACTCTCTCTCACAGATGGCAGTGTAGACCCCCTCGAATACTTGAGGAGTACATCTAGGCTCTTTGGGGAGACATCCAACATTATGCTCATCTTTCTGAACTCTGTGGTGTACCCTTGTACACTTTACCCCAAATTTTGCATGAAGTAGTGTCACTGGGTCCACTGGTCCTATACGTACCCAATAGGGTATAACTATGAATTAGTGAGGGTTTTTAAATCCTCCCACTTAGTCATTGGAAGCTCTGAACTCTAGGTGTACTCTTGTACACTTTGCCCCAACTTTTGCATGAAGTAGTGTCACTAGATCCACTGGTCCTATACGTACCCAATAGGGTAGAACTATGAATTAGTAAGGGTTTTGAAATCCTCTCACTTAGTCATTGGAAGATCTCCCTACAACCTCAGGGTCTCTGTGTGGCTTTCCCACCAAGTTAGGGCATGGCCCTCTAATTTCTGCCACGCAAATGAAATCTTTTGTTCTTCCTCAATTTGATGCACACTAAAATACACGTCCAGTTGTTGTGACGAGTGATTTAGCTTTAGAGAATTGATACCTCCATGGTATGGCCTAATATCGACCTTTGGTTCCATATTGAATAAGGCTTGTGATTGATTCATGACACTCGAACTAGTTGATCTTTTCCGAGTTCCTTCTTCTGTCGGTTCTGTGTTTCTTCTTGATCTCCTTATACCCCTTTTGATTTGTCTTCTACATTAGAGCCCCCATCTTCTCCAAATACACCAAAATTATTACTCAAGGCCTCCATGAGGATATTTACATTATGATTTTTATCTGCAAATTGTTTTTCCAACCACGAAAACATCTCCTCTACGGGATCATGAGGGTTATTCATAGATTCGTCAATCATGATTAGGGTTTTATGTGTTTTGACCCAACCGACCTAGATACTGTACAAATCTCCACTGTATACCCAAATAAATATGCTCTAATACCAAAATTATATGTGGACTATTGTGGATATTCCACTGGACAATTTGTCACAACAAATTTGCTAAAATTACACTTAAAATCTGAAATCCTACACTATTACATTTTTATATCTCTTTAGATCTATAGATCTGTAAATTATTGTTAATAGTGTATGCATGTGAATGAAAACTATGTAAAAATAAAGAATGAAAAAATGAAAGCTCACACACACATTTGACACAAGATATGACCTAGGAAACCCTTTCAGGAGAAAAACCTAGCTGGAAGGTGAGGTCACTCTGCTCTCTTTCTCTAAATGGAAATATGGCTACAAATATAAATAAGTATAGTCTTTGGTCTGTGGACTACTACAATGGACACATCCTCTATGTGTGCTTTATCTTCTATCCCTCTTGGATATTTTCGCTTAGCTATGGAACAAATGCACTCGAAAGAATGGAACCCCTTTTCCTCATAGTGGCCCAATTATAATAAAGTATGATAGCCTATTAGTGGTTAGGTTTCACTACTTCAACTCTTAACAAAAGTTACAATATAGACTCTTATAGTCTTCTACATCATAATCACATGTATATCCCATTTTTCATGAATAATAGGGGTTGATGTGGCATCCTCTCGAATTATTGTGGTGAAAACAAGAAGGTCAACTTCTAAGTGGCATAACTTTCACATACAAATTCCAATTGACCCGATTCTTGGATCATTGGAAAGGTCTCTATGTGTTGAATATGGAAAAAATATTTAGGGCTAAATCATATTATTTTTACCTTTAAAAAAAATTTGATGCCTTAAAACACTCCTAGAAGGTTTCAGACCCCAATTTGCCAAATTGGGTCCCATCGGTAAAAAAGTTCTTGAGAATTGGTTCCTCTAATTTTTCCACTCTACAAGCATTGAGATGGGTGAAAAAACTTTTAATGATCCAATCCATATCACTTATACACTACCAAATAGGTCATCTACATAACACATATCCATAGGAAAAAAAGTTCCACAAAAAGGAAAAGGGACTAGGCCCACAAATCAAATGGATGACAAGCCTCGATTCCCATTTCTCTTAATATGAAGAAAAAGAAACCATAGAGGATCCTCCAAACCGATTAGAATAGGATGCACAAAACCTTAATGAAAATAGATCTCATCTACAGAATGACACCAAAGTTTATGAGCCATAGGCATCATAACCACAAAATGATGAGGCAACATATAGAAAGTGGGATGGGGGGGGGGGGTGGGGGGAACAGAACATGTTTATGAAAGCTCAGACCCAGATAAAGAATCCCACCCAAAGCAAACATGAAGAGAACTGACAATGGTTCTCATTGAACCAAATTCAGAGGGATGGAAGAAAGTGCAAAAAGGAAAGGCAAAAACAAGAATTTAAGTGATTATTATCACACAACTTCGTTTTTTTAATTTTGTAATTTTTTATAGTTATTTCTCTTTAGCTCAAATGTCATGAGGCATATATACCAGAATGATTTCAAGATATGCAAAATGTAATTTTGTTCTTTCTTTCATGATGAATAAAATTAAATGTGTTTTTCTTTGGAAAAAAATGTTAGATTGAAATGTAACAATAAATATTTCTTCACAATATATATATAGATAGATATATATATATAAACTAATTAATAATAATATTTCAATTAACCAAAATATCTAAGCAAAACTCACCATAATAGTGTGCTTGTTGTTTTTTACATGTACATTTGCAGAACACAATATGTATATGTTTATGGTGTGATTGATTCTGCTACAAATAATTACTTTTTGAAGATTATACAGTTCAAGAAAAATAATAAAAAAATTAATACTAGTGTACAAAAATAAAATCATACCATACTTCACAATTCATCTCAACTCGTGTTCAATTTTCCCAAGAAATCCACCATTTAGGTTTCATTAAATCTAATCTCAATTCCAATAAATTACACTAAAACATAGTCATTCAAATAAAATCAAAGAGAAGAATTAATTATTAAAATGACAAAGCCATAAAAGCACAACACAACATCTCAATTAAATTTTGTTTTTAGAATTGTTCAGAATGTATTTATCTATATAACTATGTTTACGTAGAAAATACAATGTCCAAAATATATGGAAATCTCAAGGGTCAACCATTATACTAATATCTTAAAAGAAATTAAGACTATTGATTTTAAATATCAATCCTGGTTTAGAACTTATTGAAAATCATGAATGACTCTCGAAATTGTTCAGAGGTGCCTTTTCCAAGTACGTACCTCGAGTGTTTTGTATGTTGCTTTCTTGATATGATAGTTGCCTCTACGCAAGAATCATATGTTGAAAAATGCAGCAATAAATTCTCAATTTGATTTTTCCTTGATTAAATTGAGAAATTTTGAAATTCCACATCAGCAGACAACTTGGAGGAGTTAATTGAGGTGACATGGCTCTTGTCGCCCATTTAGCTCAGTTAATTTGAGTTAGGGGCATGAAGTTTAGTTATATGTAGTGATTCCTAAATTTTAGGAGCCTAGGTTGAGTTAATTTCAGTTGTAATTATTTAAATTAGTTCTAACTGTTAATAGAACTAGTTGGGGGTCAATTAAGTAATGGGACTTTAGTATAACTCAAGATAATCTAGTTAACTGATCAATCATCTAATAATTAGCTCATGCATGGAAAAAATATGAGTTTCCCATTTGTGGTGGAGTTTTCAAGGTAGTTAGCCAACATTTGGAAACTAGTTGAGTATATAGGTGTTGCATGAGGTAAGGTGCTCAATCATAAGGAATTGCGCAAGAATTTTGGAGGAAATTCCTAATTAATAGGGGCCTATTTCCTCAGGAATTGCACAAGCAAACAAGGGCTCAAGAAGAGATATAAATTGACTATGTCTGAGTCAGAGCTTCTCAATGAGCAAAGAGATAGGTTATGCACTTGAAGGTTGAGCAAAGAAATTGTAATACATATCTATTCATTAGATTAATGCAAGTAGGCATTGGGGTTTTTAGCAGTTTGCTTTCCTTGGGAAAAATACTATTTGCATGTGTGTGATTTCTTATTGCATGTCTGAGATTTTTGTTCTAAATTGTGAATTAATGTTTGTCGAGCAGAAAAGTAGGTTTATGTATTTTGATTTTGATTAAAACTTCATGAGTAGTTGAAAATCTACACCATAATTTCTACATGGTATCAGAGTTGGATTCACATTAGAGCAGGAATTTCGAAGTTGTTTCTCAGGAGGTTCGAAATTGGAGTTTAGTGCAACATGATATCTTTAGAGCTGAGAATATGAACTTCAATGGACTAAGGCTAGAGTATGCCTTGGAAGGAACCTCTAATTTTTCTACATGAAAGGATCACATGGAGGCAGTATTGGATGACAATGAATTGCTAGAATACATCAAGACAAATGTTATCAAACTACAAGCATTTGATGCCCAAAACCTTGCTCAGTGAAAGAAAGATGTAGCCAAGGCGAGGAGAATAATATTGGAGGGAGAATGAGATCACATTGTATCAAATCTCCATGGAAAAGAATCTCCATTCACAATGTGGAAAGCACTGAAAAATTCTTCAAGAATAGTAGTGACCACAAGAAACTAGCACTCAAGGATAAACTTTGGAATATCAAGATGCAAAAGAATGACACTATTCCATGGTATTTGAGAAAATTCACACAATGTCATGATGAACTTGGTGGAGTTGGTTTTATTGTCGTAGAAGATGACTTGGTAAGCCTAGCCCTTTTAGGCCTTCCCAAGAGCTATCATAGCTACAAAGATTTGGCGAACGGGAGGGAGAAACTACCAAATTGGGAATGCTTATGGTCTGATTGGGTGCAAGAGGAAATAAGGTGGCTTACTAGAGATGGAACCTCATCCAAAGAAGAGGAAGAGTATTTTTCTCTAGTCAACAAAGGAATGAAGGCCAAGGGAAAGAAGTCCGAAGATGAGGCTGAATCTAGCCAAGAGGTCAAGAAGAAAGACTTGTCCAAAATTAAATGCATCAATTGTCACGAATTCAGGCACTATGCTACTAAGTGTCCATGCAAAAAGTCTAGAAAGAAGGAATCTATAGTAGCAGCAATAGGTGAAACTTTGGCTTCGCAGTTCAAGCTTGATTGCACTCTTATCACATGCATGTCCAAAACCATGATGGGGAGTGTGTGGTACTTGGACTCTGGTGCCTCGTTCCACGTGACTAGGTGTAGATAGTTTTTTAGTGACTTGAAGGAGAAATTTATCTAGATGAATGTTAAGTTGTGGGACGACGGAGGGTATAACATGACCGAGGTTGGTACAGTCACCTTTTCGAGGGAGTTGAACTCCCCTCTCAGGCTCAAGGATGTCATGTTCGCTCCGAGTCTAATGAAAAATCTTATCTCATTAGCATTTTTGGAAGACCGTGGTTATGATGTGATCTTCAACAAAGGAAAGGAATTCCTGAAACACATAGCCATGGGACAGGTGAAGCAGATCGGGGTTCGAGTCAAGAACCTGTATGCACTTGAGGTAGAAGATGCATGCATGACCTTGAGGAGCAAGACAGAGACTAGAGATATGGTGGTTGAGAGGGAGCATGTTAGACCTCTCAACATGCAACCTCAGAAGGAGCCTTAAGAAGTTGTGGAGCAACCAAAAATGGAGAGGCAAAGAGGATGAAGAGTGGATAAATCCACTAAAGTAGAGACCTCCAGTAGGGGGATAGTTCGAGCCAAGTGGGCAGAGGGAGCACATGAAACTATACCTCCAGGAGTGAGGTGAAGCGATGTAGATCCTTAGTCCAACCGTTGCAAAAATATGGGTAGGATCCATTGAGGCATTCTCCTCATTGATCATTAACTTGCTATAGGGGTCATAGTATTCAGTAGTAGGAGGATCAGTGTCAGTCAGATACTGAGGAGTGAAGAGGAGTATTGAAAGTAGAGTAGGAGGCTTAGTAGATAATTCAACAACAACACAATTTTCCCAATAGACAGTTGCAGACACAATTGATTCAATGCTTTTTTTTTGTTTTATGTTTCTTAGTTGCAGATGTTGCAGTAGCAACAACAACAATGAGAGGCGTTAAATGTAGTACATTCCATAGGTGTAGGATAAGGGTGGTTGATAATCCCTTTCTTATTGAGAGGGAGTGTTGAAAAATGCAACAAAAAATTATTTATTTGATTTTTCCTCTATTAAATTGAGAAAATTCGAAATTCCACATCAGCAGGCATCTTGGAGGAGTTAACTGAGGTGACATGAATCTTGTCACTCAATTAGCTTGGTGAATTCGAGTTAGGGGCATGGAGTTCAGTTGTATGTAGTGATTTGTAAATTTTAGGAGCATAGGTTGAGTTAATTTCAGTTATAATTATTTAAACTAGTTCTAAATGTTAATATAATTAGTTGGTGGTCAGTTAAGTAGTGGGACATTTGTCTAACTCAGAGATCATATAGTTAACTGATCAATCAACTAATAATTAGCTCATGCATTTAAAGAATACAAGTTGCCCATTTGTGGTGGAGTTTCCAAGGCAGTTAACCAACAATTGTAAACTAGTTGAGTGTACATGTAATGCATGAGGTTAGGGTGATCAACCCTGAGGAATTGCACAAGAAATTTGGAGGAAATTCCTAATTAATAGGGACCTATTTCCGTAGGAATTGTGGAAGCAAATACAAGCTCAAGCAAAGGCAAAAATTAACTAAGTCTGGGTCAAAGCTTTTCAATGAGCAAAGAGATAGGTTATGCACTTGCAAGTTGAGCTTAGTTGAGAAACACAATTGTAATGAGTATTTATTCATCAGATTAATCCAAGCAGGCATTGGGGTTTTTAGCAGTTTACTTTCCACTGGAAAAATACTATTTGCATGTGTGTGATTTCTTATTACATGTTTAAATTGTGAATTAAAGTCCACATAGAAATAGAGTACATTTTTGTCTTGTGATTTTGAGTAAAACTTCATGAGCATTTGCAAATCTACGCCATAATTTCTATGTAACGTTGGTACTTGAGGAGCATTATAATCTTTGCTGCTATGACCAAAGCCATGGAAAAATATAAATTTTACTTCTACTTAAACTGCCAAACACGAAAAGTTTGATGCAAATAATAACATTACAAAAAATTCAACAAATAATAACAATGGAGTGGTTCGAACTCGATACCTCATAGAAGACTTAAAGAACATCCATGGTCTCTTTTACCTATGTGCTATCACCTTCTCCTATTAGGAATTATTCTACATGCTTCTTAAGTTTTTTACAAGCTTGAGCTCCAAAAGGTACCCAAGTTTCAGTGAATTAAAGAAATATGATTTCTATATTGAGAATAAGCCATTCATGGTTGCTATCGTTTTTGAAAAAAATACAATAGAAGGTTTTGATTAAAGACAAAGGTCGTAATAATAGTTAAATTCATTGTTGATGAATTTTTGAAATATTAGGCTAATTTTTAAGTTGTTGGAAGTAACCCCAAAAATCTCTCAACAAAGAACATAATTGTGGAGTAATGTGTGTAATGATACATGTACATGGTAGTTACATAGACTCTGGCAAAAAGTGACAATTGCACAGAACCCAGTTGAATGAAATATTATTCATTATCTTGTAATGCATGTGCCATGGTATAAATTGAAACTCCAACCTCCCAAAGTTCTGAACAATATTTTATCAGTAAAACTGAGATAAATGACATTATCACTAATATAAAACATCAAAACATTTATTCAATTAAATATTTACAAATTATTTTTTTAAATTATTATAAAAAAATAAATTTTCTATTTCTAAATTTAATATTAAGTTTTCTATAAATCAAAAGTAAATTAATAACAATCACAATGCAAATCGATTATTTAAATTCGTTTCAAAAACAAAAACTAATAAAAGAACAGTGATACAATATATATTACTCTCAATAAAATATAATAAAAATATAAAGAGAAAACATCGTACCACTATTATGCTTTTATAGTTTTCAAATACCATTATCAATTTAGAATAAATAATTTATATCTACTTATATTTCAAAAAAATATATTAAATAGAATTAAAACGAAATATTTCATTCATTTATATACTATAAATAATATATTTTTATATTTATTAATAATTTATTGATATTTGCATCTCTTGTGATGAAATAGGAAAAATGCATTGAATGACAACCTTGCCACTTCGCAATTTTTTTTTTTTTTTTATCATTTGGAGTTGTATTAAATTTATGACGAACATTCCATTCATTGCATTAGCTTTTGGAGGATAAAGCACAAACGAAATGTTAATAATAACTTTAATATATTCAATGTTTTAATTCAAATTTGAAGTTGGATTATTTAGTCATTTTGTATGAGTTATATTTTAGATTTTCTGTTGTCCTTTAGATTTTTTTTTTGAGTTCTTCTTAGTGGCTTCCTTTTGTTCATTTAGTATATTCTCCTCTATTATATATAGATATATATAGCTGTCAATTGTATATTTTTCTTTATGTGTTTATGAGAATTATTATTTATATATATATATATATATCATATATATATATATATATATATATAAAATTTCAGTTATTATTCTAACTTGTTTTTATTTAGTTATATGATTTTTTGCATTGATGGGGGACCTTCTCCAGCTTGGCTAGTTAATTATTTAATGCTTTCATAAGGACATTATTATTTCGTAGTTAATTATTATTTAGTCTAGGTTCTATTTTATTCATTTTATTTACATTGATATTTATATTCTTATCTTTATTACATTTTATTATTTGTTGCATTCATAAGGCCATTATTATTACGTAGTTAATTATTATTTATTCTAGGTTCTAATTTTATTTATTTTATTTACATTGATATTTATATTCTTATCTTTATTACATTTTATTA
>APFE031374165.1:67755-87786 GCA_000404065.3 Pinus taeda | reverse complement strand
ATCATTAATGTAATACACTTTTTAAATCTTTTTCTTTCAAAATTAACGATATATATTATATACAGCATCTTACCAATTTTATAATATTAATAATTAATATATATAGGATAGTATGAATGTTTAGGTAATATAATAATGTTAATACTTAATTTACAATTAGGGGTGGTAGGAATGAGAGCAGAGAGGGGTGATTCTTGGCTCTGATGGATAAACAATATTACAATTTGTATGGGGATTGGGAGTATCAACTAATAACCAAGCTGAGTTTTTCGCACTTTGGCAAGGTTTGAATCTAGGAATTGATCAAAAACTTTAGGAAATCATGATATTCAACAACTCAATGATTTCCATCCAGTGAATTTGGGAGGTATATTGTCATTGTGAAGAGCCCACCTCTTCGATAGAGACAAGGATATTCCTCCAACTTCAACAATTTGTAAAGGTTGAAATTATGCATGTGTTAAGGAATTTAAATTCCTTCGTAGATGTCTTTGCAAATAAAGGATCAAGGATGTCACATGGAATATTGGAAGTTGACAATAATCAAAATATTAATTCTCCTTTGCCATGAGAATCCATATTTGCATAATGGGATTAATTATTATGATTGATGAACAATCAACAAAGCGGAATGTCGAATTTATTATGAAGCATGGGATTAGACAACACTTAATGTCTTGGGACTTGAGGAACAAAACGATTTGGTGGTCGAAACTTAAGGAGAGACCTTGATTGTCTCCTGAGGCATACCCCTGTCATTTCTCCATCACCACTTAGATGACGATCTCACTCCTGCTCTACATGGCTCATCTTTACTCTAATGTTGGGGAGCGGTTAATTAGAAAGTCAAGGCCAAATCAATTAATTTTCATTCAGTTAGAGTCTCATCTAGACATTTGTCGTAGCAAGTGATTTTTCCAACGAATATTTTCTAGTGGTTTTGCCTAATATCTCCTAGGTCTGCATTCAAGGGAGGAGGAACCAAAATCTAGAGGTTTTGTGGTTTTTTATAGTGGAGGGATCTATCATATTCATGTCTAGAAAACTAGTATTAATAACCCCTTCAGGTCTTCATGTAGCACAATTTGTTCTCGCCTTAGCCACACCAGAGTTTGTCTCTACAAGATGGTGTAGTCATTATATACATACGTCATGGACATCGGAGGTTCTTCTTCTCATGAGTCTGAATTGGTGGATATTAATTCAATTTTGGATAAGGTTCTTGCGGTGATGGAAAGTATGCAATTGGGGTATACATCAAGGCAAAAAGCGGAGAAGAAGGAAAGTAATTCTTTACAGATGATTGTAAATTCACAAATTGAGCTCATGCAAGCTAAGATTGATAAGCTTCAGTGTGAACTAAGGATGGAGCTAACAACAATTCACTACAAGTTGGAGGATATAGAGGAGTTGTGCATTGTCAAGCTACAACTTTCACTAGAGGACCCCAAATTAGAGGAAGCGATAGTGAAGAAGCGAGGAAGGTCGGCCCAAACTTCTGGCCCACTAGGTTGATCAGTTCTGATGTTGAGCATCATGTTGTTAAATTTTGTTTTCTATGCAATGTAGATATAGATTTCTTTTAGGCTCTTTCGTCAGGATATATAGTAGATGTCTCCTGAGAATTACAAAGAAATGTCATAAGCTCAAACTGCATGTGTGTTGGACTTAAGAATCTGTAGTTTTGATGGAGCTAGATGAATTTGGTAAGAGTTATGGCCCATATTCTAGTTGTTTCCTCTTTAATAGAAAATTCTCTATCTGTTTCTTTAGAAAAACATACTTAATTTACAATTGATAATTGTTCATATGAATTTCTTTTCAAAAGATTTAAATCTCTTTTTGCTTTTAAAATAAACAAGTCAATCTTCCTTTACAAGCTTTATGACTAAGGAATGTTTTCTTATTTTAATTATCTTTTAACAAGGAATATTAGTTGCATTGAGAGGCACTTTCTAGCTCAGTTTGGTAGAGATGATGTAATGTTTAACATTTTGACTAGGTCAAAATAAAAATAAAAATAAAATCAAATTACATAAAACTAGAAATAAAATTAAAATAAAAACATAAAATTAAAAATTATATTCATAATTGTTGAGTCACAGTAGCACAACTAATTGAGAAAGTGTTTCATAATAAGATGACCTATGTTCAAACATTCACCGGGTTGCTTAGAGGTGCGGTTGGGAAGGACATTGACTTATATATATATCTATATATATATAAAATATATATATATATATAATATTATATATATATAATATATATAACCAATCTACATTCATCATAACTTGAAATCTACTAAGCACCAAAAATGATCAAAATTCTGAAATATAATTTTTTTTTGAAATGAAAAAAGATTTTATCCTCCCCAACACTTGATAAATCCAAATTAAAATTAAATCTAAAATAATTATTTATATACTAAACACTTTTAATAAAATATTTTAAATATTTAACCTATAAATTTAAAAATATAAATATATTAATAATAAAAATATATAATTTACCATAATAAACCATAAATATTAAATTAATTTTAATTTTTTTTTAAATTCATTTTTTCCCTTCTATTAAAATAATAATATATTTTGCTTGTGCCAGCCATGCTAGCAGAGAAATTTCACAATACAAATACATTTTTGCTATTTTTTTTGCAATGTGAATTATTTGTAGTGTGAATTATTTCAAATACGTACATAATATTTTGATTGATTCTTTTTAAAGTTATCTATTTAAAAAAACCAAAGGATATGTCTAAGGTGAATCGAAGTGTGGATGAAAAGAAAAACTAAATATCTAAATGATATGTCTAAAGTGAATCTAAGTGTGGATGAAAATAAAGTTATACCCATTGTTTAAAGAAAAGTGCTCTCCACTAAAAGAAACATATAAACAAAAGAAAATGCGGATGAAAAGAATGTTATACCCATTGTTTAAAAAATAGGTGCTTTTAACTAAAAGAAACACATAAACAAAAGAAAAAGGTTCAATACACATGGTGCCCCAATGCAATTTAACGAGTCAACATATTCAACCTTTTACAAGGAAAGAGTTCTCACTTGAGTTGCATGCGATAGTTTCAGTGTAATTGGAACAAGAGGAATGGTTGGTCTTAGCAGTGTCATTATATAATTGCATGCATGGTGTCAAATGGTCATGGATAGCTGGCTTGCTTTCAAGATAGTGCATTTTATCATTTAGTCTTACCTGGGTTCTTACTCTTGCTTAGTCTCATTATGGTTTGGTCTCTTTGGGTAAGTTCATTCTAGTTTGCTTGTCTGCAATTCATAGTTAATGATATTGTTGTATCACAGTTTGGGTATGATAAACACACTCACAATTTGGGTTTTGTTTCATATCATCTGCCTCCGGTGTGATTTCGTTATCTCTTGCTACCAATAGTCAGTATTTTATGTCATCTTATATTAAATCCTTGGTGTATTGTGTTGTTTAAAGTATCTCTTTTTCACTGTGTGGTCATGGGTAGTGTCTGTGGTTGTGTTTTGGGTCGTGTTCTGATTCCTTACTCTCTCACCAAAGTTGCTTTCGGTAGGGTTCTTGGGTTGAGCAAGGGTCACAAATGTTCTTTGTTTGTTTCCTTCATAACACAACAACGAGACCATCATTCGAGTTAGTTGTTGTTCTCCCCTCTGTTGATTTTCAATCCTTGGATCCCTGAGGTATGTCATTTCATTTTCCATTGTTACTGGCCTACACTTAGTACAATGGCTCTTTCTCTATTTGGTTTAAGGTATTTTGCGCCTGAAATTTTAAGGGATTTCATCATTCAATCTAGTGGGTCACTCTTTTGACCTCTCTGCAATTCAGTTGGTGGATTAATCAACTAGATTATAATATTTCCTATGGTTGTTACCTGGATGATGTTTGTTTTGTGAAACAAAGAGAATATGAACAAATTGTAGTTTGGTTGCCCCCTGCTAGCCATTCTAGAGTCCTATGGGGTTAAGTCTATCATTTCTTGGTGGATTTTGTATGTAGGTTTCACATTGTCATAGCGTTAAGACAATGTTTAATGAGTCGTTGGGGAGGCTCGTTAAGGGCCTCATCCTCGAGACAGTGTCGTCTATTTGGTTGGAAAATTGTGGGTAATTTCTTTGATGTTGTGTCATTTAAGGTTTGAATGGAGATCATGACTTTGGAGGGTAAGGAATTTGGGGAAAGGATGTATCATTTTGACTCAGAAGTGATTTTTAATAAGACCAACTAGGTCGGAGAACTAGGTAAATGGAGGAAGCGTCACTTATATTTGTTGCACTCCCTCTATCAATACAGACAGATGGATACCTTAATGCACATGGTGTTACATGACAAACAAGTGGATAATTATAAGCTTTTCATGGGTCACGAAGAAATGAAAAAGATCATGAAAGATATTTGGTATGAATGGATGAAATCGCTATGAGACTGAACAAAATTAAGTGATACATTGTTATTTGTTTTGATTTAGACTCCGGTGATCCCCATAACGAAGTAGTCATTATCAATCCGAACCCGATCCATAAGGCTAGTGAAATTTCTTTTCCTGAAAAACCAGTTATCATTCTCAATGAATGACCTCCCTTCATGATCTTGTGTTTTATGTTTTCTATAGCTCCTCTAATTTCATATGGTTGACATGGTCACCTTCATGCTTCAAAGCTTATCTGTTGTAACAATTTTTTTGGAATAATAGAAATCTTTGCCATATGTTACAAAAAGAAAGAAAGATAATTTCAATGTAATTAAAGTGAGATTGTTGTAGATTTAGATGGGCTTGCATTCCCTACTAATTTTTTAGTTATGTTTATGTAAATAATCAAAACAAGTATCATTAAATGTATACATATCATTCGAATACAATAACAACAAAACACATAAACAACACAAACACACAAGTAAATTGGTTATTCATTGTATTAATAGTATGAGTGATATTACATAACCCTATAAAATTCTAATCAAGAATTTAGAACTCTAGATAATCTCTAACTCTTGTTGACTCCTGAAGTATATTACATGACTTATATATAGGTGATTGGAGTAGTTACAAAAGTTTTTAGAATATACTATGGAATCTACTATTTGTATCTCACTCATATAAAAGACTACATAAGTACTACATCTTTAGATAATTCACAATGTATACTTTGGAAAAATTATCTCCCGTGAAATTCCATTAACAATTATAATTTCACAATGCAAATGAAATATGCAAATTCACCTACCAAATTAGGGGTCAAGCATATTTCATTTCTTTCACATAAAATCTAATGTCATTTTCATCATGCATGTTAGAATATCTATCAATTAAATATAATTTATTTATCATATTTCAATATGTTCTTTTAATGAAATTTATAATATCAAAATATTTAACCTATGTTATTGTAGCTTGCAGGAATTGAACTTGGGTTGGGAGGATAGAAATCATTCCTCCAAACCACCCAATATAAACACACACGTGCGCACACATGCACACGAACACATGCAATGCTAGCTAATATATATGTGAATTTTCAATATTGCATGGCAAATTCTAACTATATTATATGGAAAAAAAATGTAGGTGTATTTTGATGTATTTTGGGTAATTAACTTAATGATATAGGATCATGGTGGAAAAGGGTAACATGAAATGAAGGGAAGGACATGTACTAATCCAGGTGGATCTTCAGGAACACATATAGGACAAGGAGGACTCAAGGATGCTAAAAAATTAAAGTCATCGGAATAAATCCGGCCCAGGACCAAATCGTGTATCTCGTCGTCTTGATCATAGAGGTGTGAACGGTTTGTCAAACCAAGCTTGTATGCGAAAGATAGAGCTCTTCAAAGTTTGACATGACAAGGGAAAAAGCGGGGCCCACAATGTGCCACATGGCATCTCAGTAAGCGAGTGTGACCCACATGGCAGCCCATCAGCCATTGACACATGGCAGCCCGTCATTGGCCTCCTAAACCTGCACAAGAAACAAAAATCATTTTGGGTTAAAACCCTATAACAAAAATTGTTTAATATAGTTATTAAAATAACTATATAAAAAGAATAAACAAAAATTATATAAAAATACAAAAATATGAACAAAAAATCATTTGATAAATATATTAACAAAAATCAAAAGGTTAATATATATTTTGGTTATATTAAAAATGTCATTATAAAACAAAATATTAAATGTTAAATGAGGTGGGTTTGTTATTATAATCACCCAACCTTAAGATATCACAGATGGGCAAAATATTAAATGTTAAATGAGGTGGGTTTGTTATTATAATCACCCAACCTTAAGATATCACAGATGGGTTGTATTAATAACCTTAAGTATTTTTTTTGTGTATGGTTTTTGTAACCATATCATCAAACACCACGACACCATATAATGCATTGCTATCACATTTAATACGAGACCGGCGGGGGTCAAACCTGCCTGACCCACATCGCCGGCCCCCAAGCGGGCGACTCCAAAACTAAAGCAAAACCATTAAGTGCCAACTTAAAACCTTTATATGCCCTCCATAAACAGCGTACATGTGGAGGAGGGTACGGGGGCAAGTTTCCCAAGGGGGGCCCAACCACCCAAGTTTTATTATAAAACAAAAGTTTGGTGTAAAAAAGGAGGAGGCAGGGTTTGACCGCCCAACCTCCTCCCTACTAACCAATGATTTAACCAACACGCCAACCAATTTCATTGGTAAATCCGCTGGAATTTTATTATAAAAGCTCATTTTTTTTTCCAGAGATGGGAGGAGAAGGACTGCCCAAATTTCGAGACAGGAGCGGGCATGGATTTCGAGGTAGTTTAATAATTTTTTAATGCAGGAACCATGAATTTTGCAAGACGGCAAAATTTTCAACTTCTCAGAAATTGACAAATTTTATATGGATTTTACACCTCTCATCACCACGAACACGATGGTGCTATCCATTTTTCAATCTGATTTGTGCATCTTCTATTCATTTCCAGAATGCAAGTGAAACCATGATTTCAGCGAAAATGGGGAGCGGAACCATGAGCCATGAAATTTTCCCAAGGAGGTAAAATTTCACTTTGTCAGAATATGGTCAAGTTTATACTTGTTTTTCATGGTTTTCCGTAGGAATCCTAATGGTGAAATCAGATTTGACATCTAAATAGCGGATTTTCAGTCCATCCCTAAAACATAATCTTTGAGGGATCCCAAGGGAATCTAAATAATCCCTTGAGCTCTGAATTTTCAACTTCCCAAAATTCAGATTTTGGACAGTCTTTTTATCACTACTCGATCCCACAAATATGATAGTGTATTTAGATTTTTCTTTCTGTCATTTCTTCTTTCAGTCATTGTTCTAAGTGCCAATGTAGATGTCCATCTTCATGTGTGAATAGTCTTCTTCTTGTGATTGATGTTGTGAGATCGATGTTTCAGCAAGCTTCAGCACTTTGACAACCTTTGCTTCAGATGGCCCTTAGTGGTGAGGTATATGATGTGTTCATGTACTTCTTCTTTCTGCATTATGTTGTACAGATCCATGATTGATGTTGATGCAGGATTTCGTTCATTACAAGTTGTCATGATTCCTTGCTTGATTTGATGTGGAATATTTCTATGTGATGTACTTTATGTCATAACTTTTTATGTTATGCTTTGAGATCCCTTGTTGTATGTTGCTGGGATACTCTTTTTATCGTTATGCATGTGTTTTGTTTTGACATCCTTTTTGTACCATGTTGGCGGGATGTGCACCATTCTTTTTTTGTGTCATACTGACGGGAGTCTTTTGATTGAGAGTTCTAGATGTGGAACATCTCTTAGAGCCACTCTTGGGTGAGGGCATTCTTCCTGGTATGATCGAGACATCATCTTTGTGTACATCATCTTTATTGACAACACATAATGCAGCGGCCTACACCATCTCGACACTAGGGCCTGGAGACATAGTCCCTCATGGATGAAATCCATTATCAACGACTTTTGTTTTCATGTGCTGATGATTGTTATGTTCCTCTTCCTTACAGTCTGCAACTGTATTTGTTAATGTTCTTTTAAAAAGAAATTTTTACACATCACGAAAGTAAAAGGTCTTGGAAAGGTCCTTCTTCACACCCATACCTGGATCATGTACACTCAATACTCATAGGTGGGATCATTAAAGAAGGTCCATTAGGTAGTTAATGTGTGCACTAAATATTGTAATAATGTAATGTGACATCATTAAATAAGATCCACTAAGTATTTGATACGTGTAATCAATAGTGTAATGTGATATCTTTATATCAGACTCACTAGGTAGTTATCATTTAATAATGTAATGTGGCCCATTCATTAATATAAGGGGCACTAAGTGGTTATGGTTAGATATTGGTAGAAGTTATTTATAAGGGTAAAGAGCTATGTAAGAGGTGTGAAGTTTTTTTACAATATATTAGACCTATGCTCTTTTGGAGGTAACTCGTTAAAGTGGTGTTGTGAACAATGTTATCAATTTCAAAATTAGTATAAAGTTTTCAATTTGCATGTTCAATTACTATTGTTTAGTTATTCATTTATTGTTAATTATTGTGGTCTATATTGAGTATGTGTTATATGTTTTGCATGATTGGCTCCATGTAAGCCCCATGTACTCAACACTAATACGGGATCAAGGTGTCTGCCATCTTATGCTACCAAAGGAAAATAGAAAAAATAGGTTGTTATTAATATGTTTTTGGCCTCTACTATGGTGTTTTTGGGCCAATGGTTATTTGCCCCATTGCAATGTAATGTTAGTCAAGGAATCTAATTCAAGTTAATATATTAGGGTTTTGTATGCCACATGATCCTATATATTATATTGTAAATGATGATGAAAGTTAGATGTGTGGATCTAAACATTTTGTTGTTTTTTCTAGTTAAGGGTTCAATGAATAAATATCTAAGTATTACATGTAATTTTCATTGTCTACAATTATATTTATTAAGAATCAATGTGCACATCGCTTTACTATAAAGGTTTAAAACTTAAAAATATCTTTGTGATATTATTCATTTTTCATATTAAGAATACTTCATATTTTCACCTCTTGTAACTTATTTTAGGATTTTGGAATCATGGAAATGTACGAAAGAACTAAAAGTGAAGGTAGATGGCACCATGGGATAAGAATTATTGTTTAAGAGATTGCTTTGAATCACTATAAAACCTTGGAAGTATTGTGAACAATGTTTCATAATGGTTAAATAGAACAATGTTTGAAGTGAAGCGCATATTAGCTATTGCATAATGAAAATCCCTTCATAAATATGTTTAACCTTAAAAATATTGAGAATCATTTTACCTTTAGAGTTACAAGCAAACCAAATAGTAAGGTATTTAAGACTTTTATTTGTTTTTAATATTATGAATACTAGTTGAATAGTAAGAGAAAAGTAGACACCAACTTAACCTTATTCTAGCTCGTGGGCTAGAAGTTAAAATATAAAATGAGAGAGGTGTAAGTTGCTCAATTGGAGGGCCATCATTTAAAAATAAATAAAAAAAATATCATGAAGGTTTATTGAATTAAGGAGAATTCCTTATAAAGAGATATTTCCTAGAACCAAAGACTCTTCCCAACACTGACATGACTATTTCTACACCATAGGTTTAGAACCAAAGACTCTTCCCAACACTGATGACATGACTATTGCTACACCATAGGCTCAGAACCAAAGACTCTTCCCAACACTTATGACATGGCTATTGTTAAACTATAGGTTTTTCTATCCTAAGTTTGGATCCTTATAGTTCTACTTTTGAAAATTCAATTTTAGCAGCTTTTTCATGTTAAGGGTTTTCTAGGTTCAAACCTCTAACAAAATCTTTTAATTGTGAAATTTATAAGATCCAACTTCAAAATGAACAAAATAGTTAAAAGGTTGAGATTAAACGATACATATTTAATAATTATAATATTTTCCATCCATATTGATGATTTTATAGTAAAAAAAGTAGAGGAATCAACTCATAGGAACATTTTTACTAGTGGGTCCCAATTTAGCAAGTTGGGGTCTGAAACCTTCCGAAAGAAGTTTGAGGCATCAAATGGGGATTTGTGGGGCCCTAAAAATTTGTTACTAATAACTACACACTCCTAATTTTATTCCACACATAGATACCTTTCCAACAATGCAAGAATCACCTCAATTAGAGTCCATATGCAAAATTTATGACATCGAGAAGTTGACCTTCCTATTTAGACCTCCATGATTCGAGAGGAAGCCATGTCAACCCACATTATTCATGAAAAGGGGGCTAGAAGAAGACTCTAGAAGATTCAGTATTGTAAATCTAGTGAAGAGTTGAAGGAATCAAACTTAACCATTAGTAGGCTATCAGGTTGTATTATAGTTGGGTCACTAGGAGGAAAAGGGTTTCCATTTTATTTGGATGAATTTTGTTCCATAGATGAGAAAATTTCATGAACCTATGGAAAATTACCATGTCCCCTTAGCATGTAACATTGTTGTGTTTGACAATTGACTAATACTAGTGTGACAATACTTTAACTAGACTATGCCTCACAACATAATACTTGTTGAATGTGTTCTAACTTTATGTTACTTAGCATAATTAGCATAACATAATTATAGAACCAAGTTATTTCAATGTCAAATTCATCATATTCATTAAAAAATTAAACTTGTATTAATATAGTACACTATAGAAATGCACAAATTTACACAAGATTTATGTAGCATGGTTCTCCAACCTTAATATTTTGTTACATATGTGAAATTACCAAATTCTAGGGAGTCTCGACTCTATAGCATGACTCCCACCATTTACAATGAAAAATCACCAAATTTTGGTTTAGCCACCAAAATCACCAATTTTTGGCTCCTACTAGAAAAACCAAATTTTGGCTCCTATGAATAGAATCACCATATTTCATTTTGTGTCCATAAATCACCAAATTTCGACTCGTCCAAAAATCACCAAATTTTAGCTCGTCTGGAAAATTCCAAATTTCAGCTCGTGTAATATTCCCTCACCATAGACCCAACCGAGTCATCTCAACTCATTCCATTCTATTTCCTAAATTCAACTCCTTTGTCCTGTGTCATATACAAGATTTCAGTTCTCCTCCTCAACCTAATTTCCTCTTGATTATATATACATGATGGGGGTGATGTGAAGCATCATGTTTTTTCAGTATCATGTCCTCTCAGGTACCTTCACATCAATTTGTTCCAGATAGAATTTGTTATAATTGTTCACATTTCAGTTCATCTCTTGGTTGATTCCACTCAAGTTGTTCCATAGTCTTATCGACCCACGTCTTTGCCTTCCCAACCTTATCTCTTGCACAACCATTGCCCTCGGTTGTGCATGCTCATGCGATCCAATGCCAAGTGTGGTGATCAATTCCCATTCCACGCTCAACTAATCATTTTTTCGCATGTCACGTGTACATGTCCTACCACATGTCATGCACACTCAATTTATCAATTCTCATTGACTCAGACATTTAGTTGGCATGCATATTACACTATGTCATTCCAAACTATGCTAACTCCATCATGCCATGTTGTGTGGTCCCTTGCTAACATGGTACCATTCTGTCACTCGATTTGTTTAGTTGATCCATCATTGGCATGCTCCTACTTATGCACAAGTCCACAAATAGAAACCCCAAAATGTCGCATTTCATGTGATATAAACATCGAATTTCCTACAATCGATATATGTCACCTACCATGTGCATTCGATTAAGTATGTGCCCAACTCCCAAGGCTTGACATAATCCCTTAGAATTATTTCCATCCTTGGCAATGATCCAGGTCATAACCCACCTATCATCATTACAAGGAAAAAACCTTATAGTGGAGGTTTTTTTGGAATCCCTTATAAAAATAGCCCAAAAATTTGTTTGTAGAAGAGGTGGGCAGGAAAATGTTTTTTTTATGGTTCACCTACAATATACAAATTCACGAGTACTTTACTACCAATACAAGCACCAATGCCGAATAGAGCATGGTGCACTATGGTAGATTTATATATATAAAATAAAAATAATGATGCGCTAAATAAAAAAACACATCGATGCTTGAGTAATAGATAACATTGGGAAGAGGTTAACTTTTAAAATTATCAGTGTTATATACACCCGCAACACAAATGCCCTTATTGTAGTAAAACGCCTATGTGCACACTTAGGAGTACTACTATAGTTTTTAATTTTCAAAAAAATGTGGAGCTATATTCCAATGAAGCACCGATGTTGTTCATGTATTAAAAGGCAGTAGTGCATCTTCTAAAGAGCATTGCCAGGCAATTTTTATTTTTATTTTTAAATTTGGTGCTATAGTCAAACAAAGCATCAGTGTAGTATATGTATTAGAATGCCCCAGGGCATCTTAACAAAAGCATCGTTATAGGTTTTTTAATTAAAAGAAAAATGTTGATTTTGGAGGTCTGAAGTACTGGAGTTGTTATAATAATGCATCGCATGAGGGTTAAATAAAAAAACTCTTGACCATCAATTTCATTTTTACCATCTAGAGTGTTGTAGAGCTATAAAGCATCAATGCCACTCTTTCCTCATGCAAGTGCCCTGATGTCGGTGCTTCTCTTGTTCACTATCCTTCCATGTCGTGCTTAGTGCGTGGCTTTCTAATTTTCTCAAATGGTGGTGAAATTTGTTTTTCTCAATTATGTCTCAACAATTCCTCCTCGACAAGAAAATGTCCACGCAATGTTTGTGTTTCTCTCTAATTTAATTTTTTAGTGGATTAGAATTGCAATTAGCTTAAAAAATCCACTGTTTTTGAAAAACAATATCCTACACAATGCACTCGATAGCTTCAGCTCGCACCGATAGCGATGTACCCTGTAAATTTACACAGTGCACTGCAGTTCAGTGCATGAACCTAATGTTGGAAATAATACTGAGAGGGGGGGGGGTGAATCAGTATTAGCAAGTCAATAATATTTCATTTGAAATTTATATATGCTAATTCAGTTAATCAAACTTGCATGTATACGCAACTATATTTAAGGAAACTAGCGTATACCCTTCAAACTTATAACTTAGTTAATTCATCATATGTTGATCTTTAATCTATGCATCAGAACCATATAAATAGTAACCAGGTGTAGTAAAAACATAATAGACAATCACACACATGAACACAAGATATAAGGTGGAAACCCAATGTAGGTGAAAACCACCTGCTGCAATCGTCTTTATCTTCTTTTAATAAGAAACTTCTTTTTACAATTTTTGTACTGGTGCGATCTTATACCAGTACGCAGGCTTCTACCTACAGAAGGCTACAACATTCTCTCATTCTCCAGCTTCTCCTGGAAGGGAGCTGCAACCCCCTAGCTCTTGTACTAGTTGATGTGTTTACTAGTATGTAGGTGTTGGCCTACATAAGGGTACAACCTTCTCTTTTCTTCCAGGGACCACCTTTCATAAATTTCCAGACTGGATCCATCAAATATATCTGCATCAATCAATCTCCTTTTCACCAACCAAAACTAAACTGAATCAATCAATCACTTCTCAGAATGCTGTAACCAGAATACAGTAATAGTAACCAGAACCCAAGCAAGAACCTAGAACACCGCAATAGAAAACAGAAGTAGCTAAAGCATATTTTATTAGGTATATGCTACTTCAATGTGGCGAACCTGCGTATACGTTGTTTTGATATTTAGAACTAGCATGTATACGTGCCTCAGCTAAAGTGAACCTGTGTACATATTTGTAAATGATGATTTAAACTTTACAACAATTCCAAACATCTGTTATACCCATATCATCATATTTACAGATTACAACATGTGTCAGTTATTCAGATAAAAGATCAAAACCACACAAAGATACTTCTCTTCAAGCCTTAAGATCTTGACCCATCAATAGAACTTATCCTTCATCAAGCGCTCAGGTTCATCCTTGATTCAGATCCAGCTGTGCACCATAACCTAATAACCTATATTCTAGATCTTGCTCTTCATTAGATATTCAATTCATGAGTGACTTTACCTAATGATCTTCTCCTCCTTTTATAGTCTTAGGCCTTACTCAATACCATGGTCCAAAACCACTTAGAATCAATACCTTGGACCAAATACCCGGGGTCAACACTTCAGACAAGATACCTTGGACCAATAACATGGATCAAAATACCATGGACCAAATACCACGGACCAAAACTAAGTTTTCCAACATGTACATGCCTTTCCTTCTGTGAAAGTGCACGTGTATGCTATACGTGCCTTTTGGTTTGCGAGACCATGTGTACACGCGGCTTGGTCAATGGGGAACCTGCGTATACCTCTCTTTCTTCATTCTGTGAGCCTGAACTGTGATCTATCATCTGTGTGAGTTGCCATTAAGGACAACACCTATGTCATAGAGCCAAATCTGTATCATAATGCCAACAATCTCCCCCTTTGGACTTGATGGAAACCCCAAGTCACTCTCCCCCTTTGTCATCAAGGGCAAAGGGTTATGCTCCCCCTGAGTACATGTTTAATTCTATGATATGTTGAAGTGTGTTGTCCATGCTCCTCCTAAATATAAGCAAGGTCTGCAAAAATATGTCTCTATACATACATCATAAAGGACCTTCCTATCACTAATGACTCATACCTACATCCATCTCCCAACCAAGTGGGTATATACCAAATGTTTATACATGTCAGAACAAGGACATTACATCATCCATCCCATGCATAGTGGGGAAACAAAATAGGTCGTTTCATGACCTTGACAATAAAATATATACATGACATAGAGACCAAATATCTTAAAACAAGACTATGATAGTTATCAGTAACTATCGTTAGTAGCATTTGTCAATCACCATCTAGACCAGCAACCATGATCTCCCCCTGAACCTATTCCACCTGAATAAAAAACACTGTGAATTTGTACCAAGATCTTCTAAGATAATGCCAACAATGCATTACTATAAGTATATGCTCCCCCTGAACCTGTGCCAGATGATCACTGTCAGAACCATATCAGACTCCTTTCATCCACTATTTTTCTTCAAACCAACATATATGCAACTGTATCCACAACAATCGACATATGTATGCAAATACACTTCATGAAACTCGCGTACAACCACTTTTCTCTGAAATAGATAAGTTTTAACAGCAAGATGATGCATCAACTACTCCTAGCTTCTATCTGAGATATTCAAATGTCTCTTTGGGCAGTGGTCTGGTGAATATATTAGCAACCTGCTCTTTGGAGGGAACATACTCCAATTTGACCTTTTGTTCAAGCACTTGTTCACATAGAAAATGATATTTGATGGGTATGTGCTTGGTCTTGGAATGCATGACTGAATTCTTTGAAATATTGATTGCACTTGTATTATCACATAGAATGGAAATGGTTGGAGTACATGTGATCTGAATGTCTTGCAATGTTTGCATCATCCAAAGGAGTTGTGTGCAGCAAGATACAGTAGCCACATATTTTTCTTCAGTTGTAGATAATGCAATTGAACTTTGTTTCTTTATAAACCAAGACACTAATTTGGAACCCATATAGAATGCACCACCACTAGTGCTTTTTCTGTCATCCACGCTTCCTGCTCAATCTGCATCTATATATGCATGAAGTGTAAGATCTATATCCATAGGATACCATAAACCAAAATTCTGAGTTCCTTGAAGATATTTGAAGATCCTTTTGACTGCTTGAAGGTGTGATTCCTTTGGATTTGCTTGGAATCTTCCAACTATTCCCATTGCATGCATGATGTCTAGTTGGGTACCTGTTAGATAAAGCAAAGTGCCAATCATGGATCTATAGGTTGGTTGATGTACCACTGTTGATTCATCATTTGAGCTGAGACTGCATCTCGTTACCATGGGGGTACATACTGGTTTAGAATCTTCCATGCTGTATTTTTTCAAGATCTGCTTGAGATACTTGGTTTGTGATAGAAAAATACCATCTTTATTTTGTTGAACTTGTAGGCCGAGAAAATATGTGAGCTCGCCAAGCAGGGACATTTCAAATTCTTACTGCATTACCAGAACAAAGTTTTGACTCATGGCTTCTTCATTGCTACCAAAAATGATATCATCAACATATACTACAAGTATTAGCAATTTATGATTATCAATATTTGTATATAGATTGCTATCAGCTAATCCTTTTGAAAAACCTTGTTTATGGAGGTATTTTTCAAGACGGTAATACCAGGCCCTTAGAGCTTGTTTTAGACCATAGAGAGCCTTTATGAGTCGGCATACAAGTTTTGGATCATATCCAAGGATGAATCTGTTTGGTTGCTCAATATATACTTCTTCTTCTAAGTCTCCATTAAGAAATGCATATTTTACATCCATTTGGTATAATTTGAATTTCTGAAAGCTAGAAAGAGCAAGGAACATTCTTATGGCTTCAAGTCTAGCAACAAGTGCAAAAGTTTCTTCAAAATCTATACCTTCTTGTTGAGCATATCCTTTACAAACAAGTCTAGCCTTTTTTCTGATAACTTCACCATTTTCATTTAGCTTGCTTTTAAATATCCATTTTGTTCCTATGATATTCTTATCATGAGATCTAGGAACTAATTCCCAAGTATTATTCTTTTCAATTTTCTCAAGTTATTCATTCATGGCCTTGACCCAACATTCATCTTTGCATGCTTCATTTACATTTTGAGGTTCGATGGAGGAAAGAAATGCTAGACAACTTGAAGCTTCTGTAGTAGTTCTTCTTGTCTGCACACCTGCCTCTTTCTGTCCCAAAATTTAAGTCTCTGGATGATTTTTCTTAACATACCTGGATGGAGTATTTTCTTCTGTTGTTATCTGTTCTTCTAGTGCTTCACTGGTTTCTTCTTCTTTAGAATTAGTCTGATTTGATGTGGAAGGATAATCCTCATCTTCTTCACACTCTTCGGTTTTTACCTGCTTTGGATTTTTGCCTGCTTCATCAACCACAACATCAATACTTTCAATAATTTTCCCAAATCTTTTATTATAACACTTATATACTTTACTTCAAGAAGAGTAACCAAGGAGAATGCCTTCATCTACTCTAGGTTAAAACTTGCCAAGTTTTTCATCAATCCTTTTGATGTAACATTTGCTTCCAAAAACTTTGAAGTATTTTATAGTAGGAGTCTTACCATACCAAAGTTCACGTGGAGTTTGAGTGTTGTTTACCTGAACATTTTCTTTGTTGAGGATAGTGACGGCAACAAATGTAGCCTCACCCCATAAGGTTGCAGGAGTTCCAGACTCATCTAGCATGGCACGAGCCATTTGTTGAATAGTTCTGTTCATCCTTTCTACCACTCCATTTTGCTGAGGAGTCCTTGCGGTGGATAATTCTCTTTTTATTCCATGTTCTTCACAAAAGTCGAATAATTCATCCAAGGTAAATTCCCCTCCTTGATCAGATCTGAGGCATTTGATTTTGCAATATGATTCATTTTCAATCAAAGCTTTGAAGGCTTTGAACTTTTCAAATGCTTCATCTTTATGATTTAGAAGTCTTATCCAACACATTCTGGAAAAATTGTCAATGAACAATATAAAGTATTCTTTTCCACGAGGTGACTTTTTCCTTGATGGACCACATAAATCAATATGAACAAGTTCAAGAGGCTTACTAGCTGATCCTTCCTTCTCAAGGAAATGTTCTCTGGTTTGCTTACCAAATTGATAGGATTTACAAATGTATTTTCTGGAATGTTGATATCAGGAAGATCACGAATAGCCTGGAATTTGCATGCTTTCCTTATTTATGGAAAGCTTAGGTGCCCCAATCTTGTATGCCATAGTCAGTGTTCATCATTTTTTCTTAGATAGCATTGTTGTTGTCCTCCCTTGAGTATGTATAAGTTGTTTGGAGTTCTTATGCCTTTGATCACGGTTTCCCCTGTATCAAGCTCATGAACAACACATCCATTTGATCAAAATACTACTTCATTTCCTTGATCACACTTTTGACTGACACTCAATAGGTTATGCTTTTGACCATCAACATACATAACATTCCCAACTTTAACCTTTTCTTTTAAGAGAACAAAATCTTTACCTTTTATGACAACAAGAGTGTCATTTCCAAATGAGACCTTCTTTTCCTTTTCTAAGGCATTGCATGACTGAAGTTTTTCTTTATCACCTGTCATGTGTTTCGAGCATCCACTGTCGATGTACCACTGATTTTCTTGTCCTTCTGCATACAAGGCTATACCACCTATTTCTGTTTGTGGTTCTTTCTTTCTCCATATTTTGGGACTTAATGAAGTTTTCTCCTTCTGAGATGTTTCCGGAAATTTACTCCTACATCCAGAATCTTCATGACCGAAGTTGTTACAAATAGAGCATTATATTTCAGTTTCAAGAAAAGAAAAGTTATTGTAGGTCTTTTCAATGATCCCTGTCACATTCCTTTGATTTCGTGCTTCTCTAGTCATGATGGTCTTGTAGGAAACACATTGAGTAGCTTTGTGTCCAAAGTTATGACATGAAAAACATTGGCCATTAAAGAAGTTCCTGCGATTATCGAATCTACTGACCTGGTGATTGCAGTTTCCAATGACATTCATTCTTGAAGAAAATTGAGTATGATTTACCTGAGGTTGGTTGTAACCTCTATTCATCCTTGAAGTAGATTGAACCCGATTTACTTGGCGAACTGCTTTATGCCTTTGCTGACAATTGTCAAGCTGTTCACTGCTCTTTGTTGCATCAAGATAGCTTTTAGTGGAGGTTGACGACTTCTGTGCTTGAGATGCTTCTTCAGTATATCCAAGACCTGTCTTTGTCAGAGGAGACCGCTGCACTTTGATAATTTCATCTAAAGTTTCTGATCCTTTAGCAAATCTGAGATTGAGAGATTTTTTTTTCTCAATATCTTTCCTTAGACCCACAATTTCACATTCTAGTTTTTCATTGTGTTTTTCTCTTTCAGCAAGTTGGAATGTCAGAGTATCTATAATCATATTCTTTTCTTCTAAACAGATTTTGAGTTTAGAGATTTATTCATAAATATTATCTTCATCTAAAGCATCCAAGAAATCATCATCTTCAAAAGCCATCAAAAGTCTATAGTCATTATTATCTTCATCACTATTTGATAAACCATTGTTATCTTCATGTGTATAGTAGCTCTTCTTACTTACACATTGTTTTCTATTCCATTTTGTTGATTCGTTACCTTTATCAAGCTTATATTTATGAGCACATTTGGCAGCATAGTGACCAACTCTTCCACAAGCAAAACATTTGAAAGGTAGTTTACCTTTGAATCTTCCAGAACCCTGTTGAAGGTTCTTGACAAAGTTTGCTTCTTCCTCTTCTTCTAAAATATGTCCTGATTCATTGAGTTCTTCTCTTCATGAAGCTTTGAATGTGGCTTCTCTTATGTTTGATAGACCTCCTTTTCTCATTTTGAAAGCAGTTAAGATTCTGTGCAGTTGTGTCATGGTGATACTCTGAGATCCTGCTTTTCTTCTATGGTAGAAACTTTTGATTCAAACTTAGTAGACAAGGATCTTAAAAACCTTTTCAACTAAAGTAACTTCTTTTATCTCTTCACCCAAGTTCTTCATGAAATTAACAATCTCATATATACGTGAGAAGTAATTAGCTATACTTTCATCATTGTGCATTTTGAGAGTTTCATATTGAATTCCGAGAGATTGCAGTTTTGCACGTTTTACCTGATTGTCTCCTTCATAGATTAGAACGATATTGTCCCATATTTCTTTGGCAGTTTTGAGCTGCATAACCTTGACAAATTCTGATTACGACAGACTCCCCAATAATGTATTGACAACCTTGTCATTGGTTTCATATTACCTACCGTATCTGTATGAATTACTGATGGAAATGTATATCCTCCTTCCATGATTTCCTAGACATCTGTTCCAAGAGATTGAAGCTAGGTTGTGGTTCTTACCTTTCAATAAACGAAATTTCTCCCATCAAATATTGGTGGTCTAATGGATCCCTCTCTTTCGTAGTTACTCATGATGATAGATCTTCCTTCAAGCGATCAAGCTTCTTCTGAAGGACCTGCTCTGATACCAATTGTT
>APFE031374165.1:20526-59255 GCA_000404065.3 Pinus taeda | reverse complement strand
TCGGGTGCCAAAGCTACGACCCTGGGAAGTTGATGTACCAACTTACCCAAAACGGGGCCCACAATTTGGTTTTTCGTCTTCTAGGGTTAAGTTTTGGGATATTAAGGGTTTTCCA
The DNA here is from genome assembly GCA_000404065.3 of Pinus taeda. Classification (NCBI taxonomy): domain Eukaryota; kingdom Viridiplantae; phylum Streptophyta; class Pinopsida; order Pinales; family Pinaceae; genus Pinus; species Pinus taeda. The sequence continues at coordinate 59,140 of APFE031374165.1, read as the reverse complement.
TTATTTCTCAACAATAAATAGGCCTTCGAGCCTCATTGTAACATAGTTCAGAGGCATGTAGCCACCACATCTCTTCTCAGAGATAAGCTACCATCGCCCTAGCTGGTTTTTTTCCAATTCTGTTTGTAAGCATATTTCAGTATTTTACATTAATGAAATGAAGTATTATTTCAGTTGCATCTCTATGTTTATGGTTATCTTTGTAATTTTTTGTGTTCCTATTTAAATCTAGATCATTGGTATCAGAGTGGTCTACTTTTTCTCTGTTTTTCTTTGCATGTCCCCAAAGAGGTCGGATATAAGTAGTTAGGGCTTGAACTGGTCCAACCTTTGGAAGACCAGCCTCGTAAATCCCGGCGGCCTCCCATGGTGGATGAAAAGAAAGACGAGGGGGCAGGAGATCCTATCAAAATCTTGCTCGAAGAAGCCCTTGAGCGGAAAAAGAACACAATGATGGATAACTTTGCGCAGATCCTTCAATGGCTATCAAGAGGCGATGCAACGGCTTCCAAAAACTACTCTGCAAACGCCACATGGTTTAAGGTACAAGTTAATTTTGAAATCCCCATCTTCGAGGGTCAAATAGATGCAGATGTCATAAATAAATGGTTAAATCTGTTACGTGGGTATTTTTCTGTTCATAATTTTCGAGTCGGGAAAATATTGTTTTCGCTCTTCTCAAAGTAGCCCCCCATGTCAAGGATTGGTGGGAAACCTACTGTGAGTAGAAGAATGAAAGTACGGGCTCACTATTTTCAGCCACACCCACTTGGGATTCATTCCGGGATGCCATCAAGGAGCAGTACTACCTTGTCAAAAGCTATGAGGACAAATACATGAAATGGACCACACTGTGGCAAGGAAGGGACTAAGATGTGCCAGTGTTCACAAACACTTTTCACACCCTTCGCACATAGTTGGGTATCAAGGACTCTGCACTGCATTTGGTACTCAAATATTGTGGTTGCCTGCACAAATACATCCAGGAAGAGATGGAATTCCTGAACATCTCCTCGCTCGGCATGACGTATTGATACACTATCAAAATTGAGAAAAAGTTCAAACAGAAGAAGCAAGACTTTGGATCCGCAAATCCGAAGACCAAAGGACAAAGCCAAGGTGGGGTGACCCAAGACAACCCATCAAAGCCGCAAGAAAAGAACAACACCACAAAGAGGAAGAAGGACACAGGAAAGTGGTGTGAGTTCCATAAGAGTCCCACTCATAACACAAGTGAGTGTCGGACCAAGCAATTGCTGGTGGTCGGGTTGAAGGCTTTCAAATTAGATACATGTTTTGAACCTGAGTCAAAACCCGATAAGGGGAATGGCAAAGGGAAGTAGATCATTGATGCAGAGCCCAGTGCCACTGTTGCCACTGCCAAGATCTAGAAGAATGAGCCCGAAGATCCAGAGGAAGGGGAGCGTCTTTTCCACTCACAGATGTGGGTGAAGGGTTTGCCCCTGCAATTCATTGTTGACAGTGGCAACCAAAAGAACCTAATTTTAGCAGAGGTCGTGAAGCGGTTGGGCCTACCAGATACACCATACCTACAGTCATACAGTATCTAGTGGCTTCATGGAGGACGAGATCTCAAAGTTCGCCAGCAGTGTTGCCTTCCCTACAGCATCAAGCCCTTTGCAGACAAGGTATTGTGTGATGTTACGCCTCTAGGTGTTTGTGATGTATTATTAGGCCAACCATACTTGTGGAGACAACATGCTGTGTATGAGTCAAGGCCTTACGCTGTCATTATTTCCTTGAATAATTCATTATACAGGATATTGGAGGTAGCCCCACCTACCGCCACCTCTTTGATCACTACTAAGAAAGGCAGCAAGCTCATCTCACAGACTAGGAAATTTATTTTCTATCTGGTTCGCTCCCAAAGTAAAGGGAAGATCATTGCCACATCCATGACCCCCACGAAGGGTTCCTCCATGCAGCAGTAGCAACAAAGGGATATATTCATGACAAAACATAAGAATAACTTCTCCCCACCCACAGGGGTACCACACAAGCTTCAGGTGGGAAACAAAGTCTGTTTGCATCTGCAGAAAGAATGCCTTACAAGAGCCCATTAGAAGCTTCGACCACGCCGACATGGTCCTTACACCTTTACCAAGGCTATGGGAAATAATTCTTTGCAGCACAACAGTCCTCTGTTCCTTCGCTTGCACCGAGTGTTCAATGTGAAACACCCTTGACCATGCTTCCCACCATTACTGGGCACATTCGAGATTGCAGAACAACTCACCAGGGACCAAGTTCAGCAAATGGAGGAACTCAATGCAATGGGGACCATTGCTTCCTAAGGGGGGAGGAATGATGTAGGTGCATGTTGGTGGCCACCCACCTATCCCATTTGGACCCCCACAAATATCTCTTTTAGTTTTTCAGTTTCAGTAATGATAGCACAATTTACTATTTTTAGTAGTTTTTCGGGTCCTGAACTTTCGGAGCCGTTTTGAGGCCCTAAACGAAGTTTTTTTGGAAATCTAAGAGCAACATGGGTCCATGGACTGATGTTTCTCTTCCCAAAGTTGTAGTTCTCGGGTAGATATTTCTAACGAGCTATTCTACACGTCAAATGAATATCAGGTGTCAAAGCTACGACGCCGGGAAGTTGATGTACGAACTTACCCAAAACAGAGCCCACAAATTGGCGTTTCATCTTCTAGGGTTAGGTTTTGGGATATTAATGGTTTTCCATTGTTTCTAAACAATAAATAGGCCTTCGATCCTCGTTGTAAGACAGTTCAAAGGCATGTAGCTACCACATCTCTTCACAGAGATAAGCTACCATCGCCCTAGCTGGTTTATTTCCAATTCTGTTTGTAAGCATATTTCAGTATTTTACATTACTGAAATGAAGTATTATTTCCGCTGCATCTCTGTGTTTATGGTTATCTCTATAATTTTTTGTGTTCCTGTTTAAATCCGGATCAATGGTATCAGAGCAGTCTGCTTTTTCTCTATTTTTCTTTGCATGTCCCCAACAAGGTCAGGATATAAGGAGTTAGCACTTGAACTGGTCGAACCTTTGCAAGACCAGCCTCGTAAATCCTGATTTCCTCCCATGGCGGATGAAAAGAAAGATGAGGGGGCAAGAGATCCTATCAAAATCTTGCTCGAAGAAGCCCTCGATCGGCAAAGGAACGCGATGATGGATAGCTTTGCACAGATCCTTCAGTGGCTTCCCAGAGGCAACGCATCGGCTTCCAACAGCTACTCTAGAAATGCCACACCGTTTAAGGTACAAGTTAATTTTGAAATCCCCATCTTTGAGGGTCAAATAGACGCATATTTCATAGATAAATGGTTAAATTCTGTTAGATGGGTATTTTTTTGTTCATGAATTTTCGAGTCGGGAAAAGATTGTTTTCACTCTTCTCAAAACAGCCCCCCATGTCAAGGACTGGTGGGAAACCTACTGCGAGCAGAAGAATGAAAGTACAGGCTCACTATTTTCAGCCTCACTCACTTGGGATTCATTTCGGGATGCCCTCAAGGAGTAGTACTACCCTGTCAAAAGCTATGAGGATAGATACATGAAATGGACCACACTACGACAAGGAAGGGACCAAGATGTGCTGGAGTTCACAAACATTTTTCATACCCTTCACACACAGTTGAGCATCAAGGACTCTGAGATGCATTTGGTACTCAAATACCATGGTTTCTTACACAAATACATCCAAGAAGAGATGGAGTTCCTGAACATCTCCTCACTCGACACGGCGTATCAATACACTGTCAAAATCGAGCAAAAGTTCAAACAGAATAAGCGAGACTTTGGATCTACAAATCTGAAGACCAAAGGACAAAGCCAAGGCAGGGTGACCCAAGACAACCCATTGAAGCTGCAAGAAAAGAACAACACCACAATGCTGAAGAAGAACACAGGAAAGTGGTGTGAGTTCCACAAGGTTCCCACTCATAACACAAGTGAGTGTTGGACCAAGCAACCGCTAATGGTCGGGTTGAAGGCTTCCGAATTAGATGCATGTTTCGACCATGAGTTAGAACCCGATAAGGGGAATGGCAAAGGGAAGCAGATCATTGATGTGGAGCTCAATGCCATTCTTTCCAACACCAAGATCCAAAAGAATGAGCTCGAAGATCTAGAGGAAGGGGAGCATTTTTTCCACTCACAAATGTGGGTGAAGGGTTCTCCACTGCAATTTATTATCGACAGTGGCAGCCAAAAGAACCTCATTTCAACAGAGGTCGTGAAGCGATTAGGCCTACCAACTACACCACACCCGTAGTCGTATAGTATCGGGTGGCTTCATGAAGGACAAGATCTCAAAGTTTGCCAATAGCGCCACCTTCCCTACAACATCAAGCCCTTCACAGATGAGGTATTGTGTGATGTTACACCTCTGGATGTTTGTGATGTATTATTAGGCCAACCATTCTTATGGAGGTGACATGTTGTGTATGAGTCAAGGTCTCGCGCTATCATTATTTCTTTGAATAATTCATTATACAGGATACTAGAGGTAGCCCCACCTACCACCACCTCCTTGATCACTACCAAGAAAGGCAGCAAGCTCATCTCACAGACTAGGAAATTTATTTGTCTGGTTCGCTCCCAAAGTAAGGGGAAGACCCTTGCCACATTCATGACCCCTACGAAGGGTTCCTCCATGTAGTAGAAGCAACAAAGGGATACAGTCATGACAGAACACAAGAACAACTTTTCCTCACCCACAGGGGTACCACACAAGCTTCAGGTGGCCAAAAAAGTCTGGTTGCATCTGCAGAAGCAACTCCTTACAAGAGCCCATCAGAAGCTCCGACCACACCGACATGGTCCTTACACCATTACCAAGGCTATGGGAAATAATGGTTTGTAGCACAATAGTCCTCCATTCCTTCACTTGCACTGAGTTTTTAATGTGGAATGCCCTCGACCATGCTTCCCACCATTACTGGACACATTCAAGATTGCAGAACAACTCACGAGGGACCAATTTCAGCAGATGGAGGAACTCAACGCAATGGGAACCATTGCTTCCTAAGGGGGGAGGAATGATCCAGGTGGATATTGGTGGCCACCTACCTATCCCATTTGGACCCCCACAACTGTCGCTTTCAGTTTTTTAATTTATGTAATGATAACACAATTTACTATTTTTAGCAGTTTTTCGGGTCCTGAACTTCCGGAGTTGTTTTGAGGCCCTAAATGATGTTTTTTGGGAAATCTGGGAGCAACATGGGTCCATGGACTGATGTTTCTCTTCCCAAAGTTGTAATGCTCAGGTAGATTTTTCTAACGAGCTATTATTTGTGTCAAAGAAAGACCAGGTGCCAAAGCTATGACCCGAGGAAGTTGATGCACCAACTTACCCAAAGCAGGGCCCACAATTTGGTGTTTCATCTTCTAGGGTTAGGTTTTGGGATGTGAAGGGTTTTCCATTGTTTTTAAAAAATAAATAGGCCTTTGAGCCTCATTGTAACACAATTTAGAGGCATGTAGGCACCACATCTCTTCTCAGAGATAAGCTACCATCGCCCTAGTTGGTTTATTTCCAATTCTGTTTGTAAGCATATTTCAGTATTCCACATTAATGAAATGAAGTATTATTTCCATTACATCTCTGTGTTTATGGTTATCTCTATAATTTGTTGCGTTCCTGTTTAAATCCAAATCAGTGGTATCAGAGCGGTCTCCTTTTTCTCTATTTTTCTTTGCATGTCCCCAACGAGGTCGGGATATAAGGAGTTAGGGCTTGAACTGGTTGAATCTTTGCAAGACTAGCCTCGTAAACCCCGACGGCCTCCAATGGTGGATGAAAAGAAAGATGAGGGGGGCAAGAGATCCTATCAGAATCTTGCTCGAAGAAGCCCTCGACTGGCAAAGGAACGTGACGATGGATAGCTTTGCGCAGATCCTTCAGTGGCTACCAAGAAGTGACGCATCAACTTCCAATAGCTACTCTGGAAACGCCACACCGTTTAAGGTACAAGTTAATTTTGAAATCCCCATCTTCAATGGTCAAATAGACACAGATGCCGTAGACAAATGGTTAAATATGCTAGATGGGTATTTTTTTGTTCATGAATTTTTGAGTCTGGAAAAGATTGTTTTCGCTCTTCTCAAAGCAGCCCCCCATGTTAAGGACTGGTGGGAAACCTACTACGAGCAGAAGAATGAAAGTACGAGCTCACTATTTTCAGCTGCACCCACTTAGGATTCATTCCAAGATGCCGTCAAGGAGCACTACTACCTTGTCAAAAGCTATGAGGACAAATACATCAAATGGACCACACTGCGGCAAGGAAGGGACCAAGATGTACCGGAGTTCACAAACATGTTTCATACCCTTCACACACAGTTGGGTATCAAGGACTCTGAGTTGCATTTGGTACTCAAATATTGTGGCTGCCTACACAAATACATCCAGGAAGAGATGGATTTCCTAAACATCTCCTTGCTCGACACGGCGTATCGATACACTATCAAAATCGACCAAAAGTTCAAACAGAAGAAGTGAGACTTTGGATCTGCAAATCCGAAGACCAAAGGACAAAAGCCAAGGCGAGGTGACCCAAGACAACCCGTCGAAGCTGCAAGAAAAGAACAACACCACAAAGCCGAAGAAGGACATAGGAAAGCAGTGTGAGTTCCACAAGAGTCCCACTCATAACACAAGTGAGTGTCGGACCAAGTAGTTTCTGGTGGCCGAGTTGAAGGCTTCCGAATCAGATGCATGTTCTAACCCTGAGTCAGAACCTGATAAGGGGAATGACAAAGGGAAGCAGATCATTGATGCAGATCCCAGCGCCATTGTTGCCACCACCAAGATCAAGAAGAATGAGCTCGAAGATCCAGAGGAAGGGAAGCGTCTTTTCCACTCACAGATATGGGTGAAGGGTTCACCGATGCAATTCATTGTCAACAGTGGCAGCCAAAAGAACCTCATTTCACCAGAGGTCGTGAAGCAGTTGGGCCTACCGACTACACCACTCCACAACTGTACAATATCGGGGGGCTTCATGAAGGAAGATATCTCAAAGTTCGCCAGCTATGTTGCCTTCCCCACAGCATCAAGCCATTCATAGATAAGGTATTGTGTGATGTTGCACCTCTCGATGTTTGTGATGTATTATTAGGCCAACCATGCTTATGGAGGTGACATGCTGCGTATGATTCAAGGCCTCACGCTGTCATTATTTCTTTGAATAAATCATTATACAGGATACTAGAGGTAGCCCCACCTACCACCACCTCTTTGATCACTGCCAAGAAAGGAAACAAGCTCATCTCACAGACTAGGAAATTTATTTTCTGTCTAGCTCACTCCCATAGTAAGGGGAAGATCATTACCACATCCATGACCCCCGCGAAGGGTTCCTTCATGCAGCGGCAGCAACAAAGGGATACAGTCATGACAGAACACAAGAACAACTTCTCCTCACCCACAGGGGTACCACACAAGCTTCAGGTGGGCAATAAAGTCTAGTTTCATCTGTAGAAAGAACGCCTTACAAGAGCCCATCAGAAGCTCTGACCACGCCGACATGGTCCTTACACCATTAACAAGGCTATGGTAAATAATGCTTTGCAGCACAAGAGTCATCCATTCCTTCACTTGCATTGATTTTTCAATGTGGAATGCCCTCAACCATGCTTCCCACCATTACTGGACACATCCGAGATTGTAGAACAGCGCACCAGGGACCAAGTTCAGCAAATGGAGGAACTCAAATGCAATGGGGACCATTGCTTCCTAAGGGGGTAGGAATGATCCAGGTGGATGTTGGTGGCCATCCACCTATCCCATTTGGACCCCCACAACTGTCTCTTTTAGTTTCCATAATGATAGCACAATTTACTATTTTTAGTAGTTTTTCGGGTCCTGAACTTCCGGAGCCGTTTTGAGGCCCTAAACAACTTTTTTTGGGAAATCTGGGAGCAACATTGGTCCATGCTGCTCTTCTGAAAGTTGTAGTGCTTGGGCAGATCTTTCTAACAAGCTATTATATGTGTCAAACAAAGATCGGGTGCCAAAGCTACGAACCCAGGAAGTTGATGTACCAATTTACCTAAGACGACGCCCACAATTTGATGTTTCAACTTCTAGGGTTAGGTTTTGGGATATTAAAGGTTTTCCATTGTTTCTCAACAATAAATAGGCTTTCAAGCCTCATTGTAACACAGTTCAGAGGCATGTAGCCGCCACATCTCTTCTTAAAGATAAGCTACCATTGCCCTAGCTGGTTTATTTCCAATTTTGTTTGTAAGCATATTTCAGTATTTTACATTAATGAAATGAAGTATTATGTCTGCTGCATCTCTGTGTTTATGGTTATCTCTGTAATTTTTTGTGTTCCTGTTTAAATTTGGATCAGTGGTATTAGAGCGATCTACTTTTCCTCTGTTTTTCTTTGCATGTCCCTAACGAGGTCAGGATATAAGGAGTTAGGGCTTGAACTGGTCGAATTTTTGCAAGACCAGCCTCATAAATCTCGACGACCTCCCATGGTGGATGAAAAGAAAGATGAGGGGGTAGGATATCCTATCAAAATCTTGCTTGAAGAAGCCCTCGAGTGGCAAAGGAGCACGATGATGGATAGCTTTGCACAGATCCTTTAGCGGCTACCCAGAGGCGGCGCATCGACTTCCAACAGCTACTCTGGAAACACCACACCGTTAAAGGTACAAGTTAATTTTGAAACCCCCATCTTCAAGGGTCAATTAGACACAGATGCCGTAGATAAATGGATAAATATACTAGATGGGTATTTTTCTCTTCATCAATTTTCAAGTTGGGAAAAGATTGTTTTCACTCTTCTCAAAGTAGCCCTCCACGTCAAGGACTGGTGGGAAACCTACTGCGAGTAGAAGAACAAAAGTATGGGCTCACTATTTTCAGCCATAGCCACTTGGGATTCATTCCTGGATACTGTCAAGGAGGATTACTACCCTGTCAAAAGCTATGAGGACAAATACATCAAATGGACCACACTGCGGCAAGGAAGGGACCAAGATGTGCCAGAGTTCACAAACATTTTTCATACCCTTCGCACACAGTTGGGTATCAAGGACTCTGACCTACATTTGGGACTCAAATACCATGGCTGCCTATACAAATACATCCAGGAAGAGATGGAGTTCCTAAACTTCTCCTCACTCGAAACGGCGTATCGATACGCTATCAAAATCGACCAAAAGTTCAAACAGAAAAAGCAAGACTTTGGATTCGCAAATCTGAAGACCAAAGGACAAAGCCAAGGCGAGGTGACCCAAGACAACTTGTCGAAGCTGCAAGAAAAGGAAAACCCCACAAAGCTGAAGAAGGACATAGGAAAGTGGTGTGAGTTCCATAACAGTTCCACTCATACACAAGTGAGTGTCGGACCAAGCAGTTGCTGGTGGCCGGGTTGAAGGCTTCCAAATCAGATGCATGTTCTGACCCTGAGTCAAAACTCGATAAGGAGAATCACAAAGGGAAGAAAATCATTGATGCGGAGCCCACTGCCATTGTTGCCACCATAAAGATCCAGAAGAATGAGCGTGAAGATCCAGAGGAAGGGGAGCATCTTTTCCACTCACAGACGTGGGTGAAGGGTTCTCCACTGCAATTTATTGTCGACAGTGGCAGCCAAAAGAACCTCATTTCAGCAGAGGTCATGAAGCGACAGGGCCTATTGACTACACCACACCTGCAGTCGTACAGTATTAGGTGGCTTTATGAAGGATGAGATCTCAAATTTCGCTAGTAGTGCCACCTTCCCTACAGCATCAAGCCCTTCACGGATGAGGTATTGTGTGATGTTACACCTCTGGATGTTTGTGATGTATCATTAGGCCAACCATACTTGTGGAGTTGATCACTACCCCACCTACTACCACCTCTTTGATCGCTGCCAAGAAAGGCAGCAAGCTTATCTCACAGACTAGGAAATTTATTTTATGTCTGGTTCGCTCCCAAAGTAAGAGGAAGACCGTTGCCACATCCATGACCCTCGCGAAGGGTTCCTCCATGCAACAGCAACAACAAAGGGATATAGTCATGACTGAACATAAGAACAACTTCTCCTCACCCACATGGGTACCACACAAGCTTCAGGTGGGCAAAAAAGTTTGGTTGCATCTGTAGAAGCAACGCCTTACAACAGCCCATCAGAAGCTCCAACCACACTGACATGGTCCTTACACCATTACCAAGGCTATGGGAAATAATGATTTGCAGCACAACAATCCTCCATTCGTTCTCTTGCACTGAGTGTTCAATGTGGAATGCCCTCGACCATGCTTCCCACCATTACTGGACACATCCGAGATTGAGGAACAGCTCACGAGGGACCAAGTTCAGCAAATGGAGGAACTCAAAGCAATGGGGACCATTACTTCCTAAGGGGGGAGGAATGATCGAGGTGGATTTTGATGGCCACCCACCTATCCCATTTGGACCCCCACAACTGTCTCTTTCTGTTTTTCAGTTTCTGTAATGATAGCACAATTTACCATTTTTAGTAATTTTTCCGGTCCTAAACTTCTGGAGCCATTTTGAGGTCCTAAACGACATTTTTTGGGAAATCTGGGAGCAACATGGGTCCATGGAATAATTTTTCTCTTCCCAAAGTTGTAGTGCTTGGGTATATCTATCTAACGAGCTATTGTACGTGTCAAATGAAGATCGGGTGCCAAAGCTACGACCCCGGGAAGTTGATATACAAACTTACCCAAAACAAGGCCCACGATTTGGTGTTTCATCTTCTAGGGTCAGGTTTTGGGATATTAAGGGTTTTCCATTGTTTTTCAACAATAAATAGGCCTTTGAGCCTCATTGTAACACAGTTCAGAGGCATGTAGCCGCCACATCTCTTCTCAGAGATAAGCTACAATCTCCCTAGCTGGTTTATTTCCAATTCTATTTGTAAGCATATTTCAGTATTTTACATTAATGAAATGAAGTATTATTTCCACTGCATCTCTGTGCTTATGGTTATCTATGTAATTTTTTGTGTTCCTATTTAAATCTGGATCATCGCCTCTTATCCTCCTTCTCCTGTGGTGTAGGAGTCTGTACTATTGTGGTTGATATTAACAACTCTTCTGCCTCCTGCAGAGTGTTTTCCAACCACTGATCCTAGTTCATGTATTTCTCAATCTCTAGCCTGGGAGTGTGAATGTACGGAGTAGTCTTCTATTCTACTCTTATTTTTGAAATCACTCCCAAGGGGTCATATGGCCAGGTAAAGCTAAGTTTGAAAATAATTTGTTTTAGGAGGATGTCTACTTCTTTAGTTGTTTCTGTTGTGTTGCAGATGAAGGGAACAACCTGTGCTTTAATCTTAAACTATGATTTTCTCTTTATTGTTACAAAATGAAGATCATCCATATGAATCATCTGTCTAATTTATTCTAATGAGAAAAATCTCATTGGGACAAACTTTGGCAACTCGTAAGGTCCCAATTCACACCCATACACCCTTATTTCTGTGTAATCTCGGTATAGGTGCCAATCACATGTTTTGGTCTGATCACTAATATGTAAAATCCTTCTTATTTTAGGTCCTATCCTAGGTTCAATTTCATTGTTTAGTAGGCAACAAACTGTGTATAGAAATTTATCAACATAGTCATTGAAAGTAAACTCATTTGAAAGATTCCTCACTAAGGAAGTCCAATGAATTATAGATTGGCCATTTCCTTGTTCATCTAATCTCCACAATGGAAACTGAAATCTATTCGCCTGATGATATAAAAACAAATAAACCAAAATTGATGCATATTTGAAGGTTCCTTCTATGGAAAATTTTAAGAATTGCTCATGGATGGAATCTGCTAGAAACTCATTGTAGATGAAGATAATCGGGGGCTTTTCATATATTGAAAAGATTGACAAAAACCCTATGATGGCCTCATCAACCCACTGATCAGTTTGGTAGCCCAGTAAATAAGAACTAATGGAGATGATTTGTTTAGTCACCTCAGGGAACATGGAGGATGAATATGGGGGATTCTTATTTGGTAATTAGGAATCCTTAGTGAGGAATGTTTCAAAAATATTTGCTCCGTGAGGAAAGGTTAGGTTCTTATAGAGTTTCATGAGGGAATCTACTGTAAGAGGTTTCAGGGGTGCAGAGTTTTGAATTTGGAGCATATGGGAGATGGATTTAGAGGTGATGGTGAAAATAATGTCATCATTTTGGGCCACAATTTCCCTCTCACTAGGAATATATCGAAATTTTCACCATGAGATGAATTCAGGGCATTCGTAAGTTTGATGGAAAATGAATAGGGGTAGGGAGGAATCCCACATGCCCAATTCATCACTGAGGTCTATAAATTTCTTCTTTAATCAGTTGTGGAGTTCATAAAGGTCGAACTCACAACTGGTTTCACTGATTTTGTACTCCTAATCTACTAGAGGTTGATGGTCCGGATCAATAACAAGGGGTAGGGGAGGGTTCTCTTATGTAATATTAACTTTTCCTTTAACAACCATAGTAGACAGAAAATAACTATGAATTTAGAGTTTACTCGGGAAAATTTAACGACAACTGGTGGCTAGGCATACATAGATTGTTCGATCATTGACTGGTCATAGTGGTGGGTCAGTTTGATGACTGGAAATCCTATATATAGGTTGTGTATGTTGAATGGGTGCTATAGCAATTCCTAGATACAAATGTTTTGGAACAGTGAAAGGAGGATGAATGAACGAATTCTGTTTTGTTTGATTAGGAAAAATTTGATTATCGTTGTAATTTAGCTATTTAACAGAGTGGGTCCATTATCACAGGAGCAGTTAAATAACAACTATGGAATAGGGCCATGTGTCGAAATAGTAGTGGAGCAGGGGAGGGAGGTGACCATGACGGGATTGCAGCAAAGTAGGGAGTGCCATGTGGCATAATTATATTGGGGTACAATGGGAACCAAGACACACAACATGGTGGAATAATAGCGGTACGAGAGCATAGGGCAGAGTCAATAGTCACAAAGGTGGGAAGCTGAAAGGAAAATTTTGGAAGGGGGTGGGGGGGTCTGCAATGAGCGAGAGGGTGACACGTTGCATATGAAGTAAAAGGGGAGACCACTTTTGGACCCCCCCACTTGTTCAATCTTTGGAGGGGCGGGGGATCCAAACTCATCACCTGTCTTTGATCCAAGCAGGTGAGACCTCGACCATTCAGATTTGTGCCTTTATTATTTTCAAAATGACAACATGTCATATCAAATCACACTTTATTTGACCACTATACAAAATCGCATTTAATGTGATAATTTTATTAGATTAACTTTATTTTAATCTAATTTAAACATATTTAAACAGTGTAGTTAATTAATCAAACTTTAACTAATCCTAATTAAACCAAATTTGACCACGATTAAACTGTATGGTCAATTTTTTTTTATTCTGACTAATCTAATTTTATTCAACAAGTTTAATCACGCTTAAATAATGTGATTAAACTAACTAATCCTATTTATCTAACTCTAACGTGGCATTTTACCTCGTTGCACATTATTCAAACTTTCTAACATCATTTCTCATGCATATTTTTTTTTTTTTTTTGAAATGCAGTGGCATTTTGACTTGCTCACTTATTTTGGGGTATTTTAATTTTTTCTTATTTTTATTTATTTTTTTATTTTCACATATATATTTTTTCTTTCTTTTGTATCCCCTTCTTTTCTTTTTCTTCTATTTTTCCTATTTTTCTTTGGAAGTCATTTGCAAAATGAAACATTATTTACAACAATCACAATCATGAAAATTCACAGATAATCAACTTATGATCCTATAGATTATTGGACCCTAACATTGGCTCCAAATGACAACCTCCTTGTGAGGTGTCAAGAATGTTGTAGATTAGTAGCCTTCATCAATTGGGAAGTTGTCCTCATTTTATACTTGAACTGATTTACCTATTTTTATTCATAAATATGGGTAACAGATCATCAAAAGCTTAGAGCCTTCTCTCTGAGCTTCAACTCCTGATGTGAGCCACCCTCACTCTTGCAGTAGAATATGTTGGCATTATGATGCATGTGTTGTACTTGATGGAAACCCTCTTGTAGCAGAATAACTCACTTGTATATGATAACTAGATGAATCTATGTAATCTATAGGAGAGATATCATATGTGATAGAATGCATGGCAGTTGTGTTTACAAATGTGACAAAATGTAGGGAAGTTCAAAGGAATCATTTCAAAAGTAACATGGAAAATTGCATTATAACAGGTATATTAAGAGGCAACAAAGTAATGGTACAAAATAATATGATGAAAGAACAAAGGACTACAAATCATAATCAAGAAATTGAAGAAAGAGAATGGCTTAAGAAGCATACGTTGGTTCACCTTGTCCAAGTAGCGTATACACGTGGGTTCACAGAAAAAAAAACACGTATACATATACATGCACTCCCGTAAGAGGAAAAGCGCGTAATGGTTGAAAAATTAAGGAAATTAAGGAGAAAGAATACCAAGGGTCAATACCATGGTATTAGCCCACAATATTGAGCGGAGTAACAATTATCTGATCCTGTCTAAGAATAGCACAAGCTCTAAGTGTTGTTTTGATCCGAGGTACTGATAAAGGCTAAGACTATATAAGGAGGCGAAGATCAAAGGGCTAAGTGCAGAAGTAATGAATATCTTATGAAGTGTTAGATCAAAATAAAATATGCATGTTATGGGTTTTTAATGCTTTGCTTGATCTGAACTAAGTATGCACCTGAGTGTTTGATGATGGATGAGATCTAATGACGGACGAGGATCATGAGACCTGGAATGACTTATCATTGAATGATCTGATATTGTTTGGGCCAGATCTAATTGTGTACACCTATTTTATTCTTTGAATGCCTTGATCTGGCTTTGTCTGAAGTCTGGAATTGCAATGAAGTTATAAGTAAGTATTTGTAGATCTATACGTTGGTTCGCTTTGATGAAGTTGCGTATACGTGCTAGTTCGGCTCTTCCAAGTAGCATATGCAAAAGAGAAGCTTGATGTTCAGGGATGACTAACTTATCATATCAATGTTGATGTTTTATTGTTGTTTGTCAATGATGTTTTCTTAGATCTGGAAGTAGAATTGAATGTATAAGGAAATTGAGTCTGATTGACTAATTGATTGAGTGAGAAGGGTGATCTTTGCTACTGCCTATGCAAAGCTCTGTAAATTGACAATAGATGTTCAGTATATTGTTGGTTCATACAGACTTGCTTAAGAAGATTTAAGTTTCAGTAGTTTTGAAAGTGTACGCAGGTTTGATTAAAGGAAGTAGTGTATACACGCAGGTTGGCTTCATTGAAGGAACCTATACATTCTGACACATGACTTTTGAGGTTACAGTGGGTTTTGGTTGTTGATGCAGTGTTTTGGGTTCAAATATGTGTATTGGTTACAGTGATATGTCTGTTCGAGTTGTTTGGTTGAATTTGATTAATTTTGAATGAATGGTTGGTTAAGTTGTGTTAGAGGTTCAGTGATTTTTTCAAGTGATTGTATGATTCAGTATGTCACAGGCTTCAGTGATTGATTGATTCGGTTATCGTTGATTTAGAGATTGATGATTGGGTTTCAGTTATATCAAAGATTGATGATTAGGTTTCGGTGATTAGTTGATGTAGATGTATTCCTTGGGTGTATAGCAGTGGTGATTGATTTTGAGCTTCAAAATTTCTGATGGGTCTAGTGTGAAAATGTGATGAAACGTGGCCTTCATATTGCAGTATTGTGTACTAGGAGCATCCAGTGTGAAAATTTATGAAACGTGGTCCCTGGAGGATACTAAAGGTTGGACTCTTTAGTGAGGAAGTCGAAGCTTCCTGCCAGTAGTGGCTAGTGATTTGATCAGGGAGTTGGAGCTCTCTTCCAGTAGCAGTTGTAGAACGAGTGAAGGTTGTAGCCTTCTGTAGGTCAGAGCCTACATACTAGTAAACATATCATCTAGTACAAGAACTAGGGTGTTGTAGCTCCTTTCCAATAGAAGTTGGAGAATGAGAGAAATTTGTAGCCTTCCACAAGTGGGTTCCTACGTACTGGTATGAGTCTGCACCAGTACAATATTTTAAATAGATTTTCTTATTACTAAAAGAAGACAAAGATGATAGCAGCAGGTGGTTTTCACCCACATTAGGTTTCCACCTTAATCTTGGTGTTCATGTGTGTTTCTTATGTGTGATGGTTTATTCTGTTATTACTGCACATGGATGCACTAATTAAAGATCAACATATGATGAATTAATTGAATCATAAGTTCACTGGATATACATTTGTTACCTTAAGAATATTTGCATGCACACGCAAGTTCCCTTCACTTAAGTAGCATATATAAATCTGATTATGGAAATGAAAAAGTTATTGATTTGTAAATACTCATTCACCCCCCTTCTCAGTATTATTTCCAACCGAATAGTAAAATGATAGCTACAATGATTCCAAATGAAACTAATCTATTCCTAAAGAAAGTAATGTTTTAGTAGTCTTATATTGATAGGTCCACCTGGCAGTCCTTCTCCAGTCAAGTATTTTAATAAAAATGCATTGTTACCTCTGAAAGTCTTAATTTTGTATGGCCCTTTCCACAAATTGTCGAATTTACCATGATTTCCTTTTTCTTCATTCCTTAAGTCCCATTTTAACACCAGGTCATCTATTTAGAAGTCATCTTCCTTTGTCCTCCTATCATGGGTCTTCTTAATTTTATCCTGAATGAGTTGAGTTTTGTTGTAGACCTCCTCCCTAGATTGTTGCAACTGTATGGTCTCATTTGTTTCTACTTGTGCTTCCTATAATAGTTTTAACACAAGGATTCTCAGGGAAGTAGGAAAAATTTCATCTACTCCATAAACTAATTGAAATGGAGGCCTCCAAATAGATTTCTTTGTGCTAATGCTATTAGCCCATAGGGAATTAATAAACTTCTTATGCCAGTATTTTTTATTTTCCTGTAGTAATTTTGATGATTTTGACTAAACTTTTTTTAGAAGACTCGGCGAACCCATTCCCTTGTGGATAATAGGAAGGAGAGTGTCCTAATTCTATGTGGTATTTGTTGCAAAAATCAACCATTTTCTTCGATTTAAATGCAACAACATTGTCATTTATAATCTTATGTGGACATCCAAATCTAGACAGAATTTTACCTTCTGAAAATTGAATGATTACAGTGTTTGTGACCTGTTTGGTTGGAATAGCCTCAATCCACTTAGTAAAGTAGTTAGCGGCTGTCAAGATCCATCTATGTTGACGTGAGGATCTTGGGTGGATTTCATCAATGAAATCCAGACCCCACTGTTGAAAAGGAACCTCAACTGAAATGGGTTTCAATGGTAAAGGAAAAATCTTTCCCTTGCCTTCAAAAATTTGGCATTGGTGGCAAGTGGTGACTTTTTTTTGCACATCTGCAAACATGGTAGGCTAGTAAAAACCAGCCCTCAAGATTTTGTTAGCTTTGGTCTTCTAGTGCCAATGGCCTTCGCAGTTTCCTTGATGAAAATCTTCTATGATCTTGTCTGCTTCGGCTTTCAACAGATAGTTTAGAAAAATACCTACAACATCTTTCCAATATACCATCTAATCTAAAATACAAAATTGCATAAATTTCATTTTTAGAAATCTAGATTTTATCTTGGTTAAACCAGGAGGAGCTTGAAAATTTTGTAACACAAAGATAATGTATGCATACCATGGAGAGGTAGAAAAGGCCTCTGATGCCTGTGGAGTCAACATCTCTTCCTGTTCATCAAGTGCAACTGTAAAATTAATATCTAGTGTATGAAAATTGGACTGAGCCATTAGCTTAGCAAATACCTAACCTTTGATGAGCTTTGTAGGTCTGATCTCAATGTCATATTATAGGATGAATGCAATCCATTTTCCTCTCCTACCATTTGGGTCAGTTTGTGTCATAATATCCATTACCACAGCACCTAGGACAAATGCAATGATATGAGAATGTAGGATGTAAACTCTAAAGTCTTTAGTGCCTTCACCAAAGAAAAGGCTTGTTTCTCCATGATGTTATACTTTAATGAGGCATCCCTTAAAGCTTTTATGAAGAAAGTTATTGATTGTTCATATCCTTCATTTTTTTCTGCAGCAAACAACTGCAATAGTATTCTCATATGCAAAAGAAAAATTAATGAAATCCTTTGTAAAGTCAAGGCTTATCAAAATACGAGCAGTGGTTAAAGCTAACTTCACTTCACTAAACGATTTCTGGGATTTATTATTTTGATTTATTTCAGTATCTTTCTTTAGCATGTTTGTAATGGCTCTTAAGATCTTGGCCAAGTTAGGAGTAAATCTTCTAAGGAAATTTATCCTACCAATGAAGGATTGAACTTCTTTCTTGTTTATGAGAGGGTCAATTTTTAGTATGGCTTTGAATCTGCTAGGATCTATACTAATACCTTATTTTTAAATGATATGACCTAAAAATTTTCCCTCCTCTAAACCAAAAAGAGTTTTCTTAGGGTTTGAGATACCATATTTTTTGCATTTTTCAAAAACGTTTCTCACGTGTAGCAAATGTTCTTCATCTGTCTTTGAAAACACAGTTATATCATCTAGGTAAATCAAAATGAATCTATCTATTTCATCAGTAAGTGCTATGTCCATTTCCCTTTGGAAAGTGGCTCCAACATTTATAAGGCCAAAGGGCATTTTTACATACATAAATGTTCCCCAAGGTGTAGTAAATGTTGTTTTGTGTTGATCATGAGGATGAACCAAAACCTAGTTGTATCATGAGAAACCATCCAACAAAGAGATTCTGTTGGAACCAAATACCTTTTATAGGATGTGATCCATTTTGGGAAGGGGGTAGATTTCCTTAAGAGAGACCTTTTTTAGATTCCTAAAATCCACATAGAGCCAAATTTCTCGATTCACTCTCCTCAATTTATGTTTGAAGGGATTTTGATCTTCTCCGATGGGAATGGTGTGTTGTATGATACTAGTGTCATATGATTTTAAATCTTCATAGCTCCAAGAAAATACATCAGAGAATTCATTAAGTAGCTCAGTGTATTTTTGTTTTTATTTAAGGATTTAGACAATTTCACAATTTTAGGATTCTCTCTAGTTCCTATGTTACAGTCCTCTACCTTGGCTCCTACTGGTTCTATTTTAGGCTTTTTTGCTACATCATTGAAGTCAAAAATATCTTCCAATGGTACCAATCCTCTTGGCAACAAATTGTATTTTATTTGCAGAACCTCAAGTTCTTCTTGATTTTCATAAGTTTCATTTAACACCATTTCTTTTTTATTTTCATCTACATCATTATCTGTATCATATTTGCAAACTCAAAATCATCTTTTAATTTTAAAAAACTCTCTACTTGTTTGTCACTTTCAAAAACCTTCCAATATCTTACATTATCTGGGATAGTTGGTCTGTGTTTTATTTCTACATCATATTTTCTGTTAGGGTGGAATGGAACCTTACAAGTACTGGCTGAAGTTGCTAAAGAATCTGCAAAAATATTCTGGCCTCTAGGAATAAGAGAAAATTGATATTCAGGGAAACATTGAAGAAAATATAAAACTACATTTCTATAGGCTCTTAATCTAGGGTGCTTGGCTGAATACTCACCTTTAATCTAGTTAATGATGAGTTATGAATATCCATGCACAGAAATTATTTTAGCCCCTGACCTCTTTAAAAGTTGCAGTCCTAAGATTAATGCTTCATATTCAGTTATATTATTTGTACATTGAAATTTTAGTTTGTAAGAGTGTCCTTTAGATATCCATGTTTGTGAGTTTAGAATCCAAACACCTGCCCCTTCTCCTTCCTTGCCTACAGCCCCATCAAATTCCATGTTCCATAGGGATTCACTCTCTTCCTTTGGTTTCCCAAGTTCAAATTTCATTTCCTCTGTCTTTCTTAGCTCAGCTTCTAAATGTGCAACTTCCTCCTCTACATATTCATCATTTTGTAAAATAAAGGAGTCTAAATATAAATGCATAGAGTATAGGAGGTAATTGTTTGGTTTTTCTTGGTTACTAACGATGTATTTCATGAGAGTCTCCCTGTATAGTCTTCTCTACTGACCAAAAACAGGAATGGTAGCATAGCTCATATCCATTTTCAAAGTACCTTGTAACTTTTCTCCCCAAGACCTTGATAGTAGCATTCCATACTTTGGGGGTATGTTTGCTACTACAATTTCCATGACTATACTTTTGGCTGGGATTTGGGCTAAAGTGACACACAAGTCTTTGATGAGACCTAGGCATCTGACCTGGCTAGAATCAAAGGAATACAAATCTTTGTAAGGCCTTCTGATATTTAGACCTGGCTTTTCCATGATGGCTCTAGGCATCAGATAATGAGAAGCACCAGAGTCAAGCATTGTGTTATGAAAAATCTTGTCATGAATATTAAAAATAAAGTAGAAAGGAG
Source organism: Pinus taeda (assembly GCA_000404065.3). Taxonomy (NCBI): domain Eukaryota; kingdom Viridiplantae; phylum Streptophyta; class Pinopsida; order Pinales; family Pinaceae; genus Pinus; species Pinus taeda. The sequence continues at coordinate 38,747 of APFE031374165.1, read as the reverse complement.
GCATAGTTCCATCTTGAGATTTGCCTTCCACTTCAGGTCCAAATAGCAACTCAGGCTAGTCATCAGTCAGGTTTATTGTGTCTGTCCCTTCCCCTATTTTCAAGGATTTCGTAACTTGGGACCTATATGAATTTTTATTGATTAATTTTGTTAATGGAATTGAAATTTTAACTTTAGCCATCTCAGCCTCAATATTGAAAGAGGTTTGAGGTTTGTCTATCTTTTTGGTATTCTGGTCTTGTTTTTTAGGAGCCTCTTTTTGAGAGTCATTCTTTGTTTGGCTAGTGGAAGGGGCATCATTCTAAGTTTTGGTAGGAGGATTTCTAGTAGTCTTTTTGCTTCATAAGTTATACTGCTTATGCACTTCCATTATAGTGTTTTTGTATCCTTCTTTATACTCATCTGACTCTGAAGGGAGAGCTTATGGTTGTGATAGCAAGAACAGATCTTGCTCTTCTTTGGTCAAGAAAATATGATATATCTCACTTTCTTCAAATAAGTTTATCTAGTTTACTTCATGATCTTATGTCAACTCAAATTCTTCATCATCATAATTTTCTTGGAAGGGAGGCCTGATCTACTGTTGATCATTTGGGCCTCTTTGTTCTCTTTGTTTGATTAAGGGTGGATTCCTCCTAAGATTTTGATTTCTGTTTTGAGGGCCACCTTGATTATCTCTTGGAGGAGCTCTATTAGTTAAAATTATTCTCTCTACCATTATTTCCATAGACCTAACTAAGCTATCCAACATAGCATTAGATGAGGAAGAAGCAGGTTCCTCTTTAATAAATACCCTCCTTTCAGCTTTTAACCTAGCTCTTTTGGCTAACATATTATCTTCTACACTAACTGCATTTCTCTTCATCTCCTCAAGGGTAGTAGGATTTCTTTCTATGAGTTTTTAATACATGTCTAGATCAAATACATTTGGGAATTTGATCAAGGCCAGTCCTGGTGGGGTTTGTATGGTAGTGGGGATAGAGTTATAAATGTTGTTGAATATGGTGTAAGAGTCCTGGATTGTTTCATCAGGGGCTCCTTTAATACTCTCATACTCAACTAAGATTTGTAGAGGATTCTTTTTCACTTCCCATCTTTTGAGGAAAGTTTCATGAAATTGGGTAAGATATAATATAAAAAGAGTTGGAAATCCTTTAAATCATTTTTTAACCTCACTAATGAGACTTTGAGAAAACAATCTCATTTTAACATCATCATCATTAATCTCTTGGAGGTCTAAGTAATCATTCATTTTATCAATATGTTGTTGAGCAATAATTGGCCCTATGCCATCACATTGGGGTATCCTACTCTAATAATCTTGAGGCATTGCATTGAGTTCTCTAGGCAGGACCAAGGTAGCATAACAAGCTGCCATGAATAGTAAATGAGAATGGGAAGATGATGAAACTATAACATGTGTGAATGTGGGTGGGATTAAAGGAGGTGGAGTAGAACTCTGTTGGGTTGATGTAGTGGTGGTAGGGATAGTAGATGAAATGGATATACTGATAATAAGGGGAATAAATGAAGGTGTAGTAGAAACATGAGGAATCTCTGGAGGAGCAGTAGAAATAGGAGGAATTTCAATTGGGATAGAAATACTAGATGGTATTAATGGTGGGGTTGGGGATTAAGCAGTAGAAGAACAATGTGAGGATATAGGTGATTCAAGATATTTCTGTACAACTTGATCTAGTTCAGATACCGACACTTCAAGTTTGTTAAATTGTTTGATGACATCATCATCAGAATCTGATTTCACGATTTTATGCTTTGAAATGTAGGGTTTTAAGATGTTTTCATCAAAAATAGTTTTAGCTACAAAACTATCAGATTTAGTTCAGAAGAGACTATGTTCAAATGGTAAATTAAATTCTATGTCTTCTACTGTTTCAAAGATTTTAGGTAGAGAATTAACCCTAGGGAGAGGATTATTACTTGCCTGGCTCTCGACTAAACTTTTCTATCTAAGAATTTTTTCAGGGTTATCTACTTTTTTTGTGTATTTAGATCTGGATTAGCTCTAGTATATATCTTCTTAGGAGCCATATATACTATAGTATATTTACATATATAAAATATGTACAAATTTTAAGTGGAAAACAACCTTAAATCAGATCTATTTCTCGGCCACAAACCTAGAAATACCTTTAACCACTGAAATAAAACTTTTGGCCAAGGAAAATTTAATACAAATCAGGTTTTTTCGAAGTTCCCCAGTATGGTCGCTAGAATTTTATCACTCCATAATTTGTTAAGGATGTCAAAGAAACCCAGAGGTAACCACAAAACTACTTTCAAGCTTAGAAGCTAGCCCTTCTGAGCTCAGAGAGGGATCTCTCTATTAGATTTAGATTTGTTGTAGTGGGATTTTAGGCTATTTATTAGGTTCAGAGTTTGGTTTTTTGAAATGTTTGGTTTAAACTAAAAGGAAAGGCCATTGGGAAATGGAGTCAAAGTCTTAGGGTGATCAGATATAGAAATATCATAATGGATTGAGCTAGGGAAAGGTAGGCAAGCTATTAGAGCTTTAAAGCTTTGTGGAGTGAAAGGGAAGAATAGATTTAGATTTAATTAAACATAGAGAATTTTAACATGGCTTGAGAATTTTGAAGATGATATATGGCTTGAGCTATCTCATTGTCGGGTTTTGAACACCAATATTCATTTTCTTATTACCCCCAAGGTAATGGCCAATTTGAAGTTGTCAATTACGTTCTCAAAAATATGCTTCATCAGATGGTGACTAAACACAAGACCAACTGGCACTTTATGATCTTCCCTGCATTGTGGGCTTATAGGAACTATGTCAAAACCGCCACTAGGTTTACTCCTTTCCACCTTGTTTTTGGATAGGAGGCAGTCTTATCGATCGAATGTGAAATTCCCTCCATTCACCTTGCTATCAAACTCCTACCAGACACCCAACCTTTATAAAAAAGAATCATCATGCTTGAGCGTGCCAATGAAGACCCCCGTGTTGCATTGCAAACCATTGAAGTGGATAAATAGTGCACGAAAGCTCAATATGACCATAAATTCCACCCTTGTACATTTCACAAAGGCGGCCTTGTTCTCATATATGACCAACCTCATGATATCCTGGGGCATGGAAAAATTGAACCATTATGGCTAGGTCCTTACATCATTCGCAAGTGTTTAGGAAAGGGGGCATACCTTTTAGAGGGACTAGTAGGAGAAATCCTTTCTAACCCTCGCAAAGCACTCTACCTAAAGAAATTTTACCCATGGAATTTCCCATCAAAATGCATGTCCTTTTTCTTTCTACATTTAGGTAGCTTGCATTCCACATCATCTCATTCGTTGTCTTCTTGTGCTGTTCAAATGGATCCATCATCCACACCAAATATCAATTATGTTGATTGTGCGAGTCTCTTCTCCAGGAGTCTAGCCTCAACAACTTGGGCTATTTTCACACCTTTGCATTTGTCATTTCACTCCAACGAGTTTTCATTAGATTTGCCACCAATAACCAGGTCGAATATGATGTTGTGATAGGTTTTTTTAGTCGATTCCCTTGATCATCAAATCCTTCACCTTCATGTTTGTCTTGATTCCTTGCTAATTTTCATGCAATTGAATGACGTTTATCATTTGCCTAATCCTATCCTAATTAGAAAATATCTATGAGTTAAGCTTTTGGCACATGAATGTATATCCATTTCATTCAGTCATGTTCTTAGAACAAAAAATGAATATGTAGATACCATTGCAAACTTAACATTATAGATTTTCATTTATCACATGCATATACAAGAAGACATCCATAACATACACAAATGGCGAGCCACAATCATCACAAAATATGCATAACCACATTATGTATCATAACATCCAACATATAGTGTTTGGATTCCACTACTCTAACTACATCTGACATGCCCATAGCATGTTACAAAAAACAAAAATAGCGACCCACATGTCCCTATGCCTAATCACTATCCTTTGGAGGATCCTGAGCCAATGGTTCCATTCCACTCACTTGTAAGTCTTGAACTTCCCGACCATCCATAACTATGCTCTTTATGATACCTCGCCATTATGAGGGAAGCCCAATGCACTCATCTATATATAGATATTCTAGCTCATGTCATTTCCATGCTATCGCCTAGGTTAGTAGTACGTCGAACCTACAATGGAGGTCCTCCAATAGTGCATCACTATCCGCTCTTTGTTGTGATGTCGACCCTCTTTGATCTACAACCCCAGGTGTTGTGGCTCATCCTGCATATCCTTTCGGCCTCACCAGTGCTATATATGCATACCATAAGTTTGTAAATCAGTAGCACATAAATTTATTTTCTAAACTTTGCATGAAACCAAGCTATAGAAACTACTACTTACCATCTCGAACCCACACTCATCTTGGAAGTAGTGGTAGATCGGGATCCCCCTGAAAATTCATTCCACTATATGGATAACCATCTATGCATAGTGGCATCTGGTTCCAATGAGCAAAGAACTCAGGTCGAAACATTAGTCTAACCCCCCTCCTCTACCTTGTTGTAGTAGCTTCCCCCAGCAATGCATCCTGGGCTCTTGTGGGTCCCTATCATGGATATGTACATGTGGATAGATAATTAGTATCTTATAAAATAAGAATGAGCATACAACTATACCAAATGAATAATTGCATAGTCCCAAATGTCATTTCAATGATGACAACATCATTTGGGTCCACCCATAGTAGGTCCTTACCAATACACTCTCTACAATCATCATCTTCCCTCAATGATGTGATGAAAGGAATGAATACATAAGATCTGCACCACTATTGCGGATGTAGCTCATGTCTCGAGTATCTCAAAGTCATGAATTTGGATGGGTGTACCCTTTTCACGAGCACCAGGCACACAATGACACTCCACAAACTCTCCTATATGCCTCCCACGAGGCAGTACTAAATGTATCTCACCCACCACCCCCAAGGGTGGCAATACTATCAAAAATTATATGTCCTGGATAGTGATCTCGATCCTATGCCCTTGTATCATAAAGGCCTACTACTATAGATCCCAACAACTCACAATCTTGGACAATAATGACTCACCAACCCTCATCAATGCATTCTCTAAGAACTTCAACAAACTATATCTTGCCAGAGTCAATTTAGCTGCTTGGTTCCCCTGAACCTCAGCACGAAGAGTATCAAAGTCTCGTTCTCACCATACCATCTTTAGCCCTTCCATACCTACAAATTTCCATTATGTTTTTTTAATTCAGATTCAAAAGAATACATTCATGGTTCTTAGCTTCAACTCAACAAACACCCCAAGATCTGTTTTTCCCCTCAGCCCAAAACACATATTTTTCCCTCAAAACCACATTAGACGCACCTTTTTCCCCAATTTCTGCATTCCAAAATGCAAAAAAAGGGCAAACAGGTGCATGGTGACCATGAGGAAAGGCAAGGGTTTCACCCACTTAGCTAAGGCCCTAATAGGAAAGTTTAATCCATCAAAATTGATGAGTAAGGTTAGGACACCTACCTACAACTTGCAGATCCTAATCCCGATGGTCGATTTGTCCACTGCGATCTCCTCAAGACTTAGGGCCTTCTCCTTTCCAAATTCTCCAACAACTCACTGTGCAAATGAATTGGATTTGGTAGAAAGAATCCCTTTCATAGGAAGAATCCTATTATTATTTTTTTTTATTTTTGTTTATTTTATTTTATTTTTTTTTATTTTATTTTTTATTTTTATTATATTATATTTTATTATTTTTTTATTATTTTTTTTTTTTTATTTTTTATTTTTTTTTCTGTAGCTCAGTTTGACGAACCTTAAACACCATTGGAAAGCTCTCACCGAGTTCTATAATGGGTCTCTCTTTGTTTTTGGTAATTTGACACTTCACCAGGAAGCCATTTTTTCCATGAGGTCTCACTTCACCGCCTATTAAAATCGAATTTCTTCATATGTGCCACCTGTACTCTAGTACCACTTTACCTTATCACTAGTCCACCCACGTATTGATTTTCGTCATGAGTAACCATTTTTACTCATGTTTTTATGGTCCCCTTTGGGCCTCCCCCCATGTGGCAGCGTCATCGAGTCACCCTTATTCAGAGCATTAGAGAGGAGTCACCCTTGCACCTATGGAGTCTATTCCAAGTCCCATTGAGTCTAATTATAGTGTCCCACACATATTTGTGTCGCATTCATCCCATTGTGCTCATATTTGGCCTCCAGTTATATTGCTCCATCTTTGAAAAGACCAATGTTTGAGTAATTGACCATCCGCTATGGAATTGAGTTAGTCCTTGCCAGGTCAACCATGCATATCATGCTCTGATAAGGGAATTCATCAGTGTAGTATACCTAGGGGGGATAATATGGGGTACAAAGGGAGGTACCCAATGGAATAATAATGGGATGGGCAATAGTAATAAATAAGGTGGCTAACCTGTATCATGTAAGGGACCACAAGTAGCTAGCAATAATGTAATAAGACCATGGTATTAGATAGATTGTATTGAGGGAACCATGGTAATGACCCATGGTATTGTATGTATGAGGTCCACATTGAGGGATTTCAAGGATTATTGTATGAATAGGCATATGGCTTGTGGAGTGCTCTCCTTTCTTAAGGAGTGAATGTATGGTGTTGCCCTACTTTAAGGGTTTGATTAATAAAGTGAATCATTTTTATCTATATTCAGATCTTGTTATTCTTGGGCTTATTTCTATTATCTTATATTTTCAATTCAGATCTATAACAAGTGGTATCAGAGCACTTTCTTGGGCAAAAGTGGAGATTTTTATTTTTTATTTTTTGCAAGAACTTTCTAGGGCGGCAAATTTGCAGATCAGATATATATATTTTGGGGCAAAATTTGAAAAATATAATTTCAGATCTAGATTCTTTGTGAAAAAATACCCAAGTTCAAAAACAAAATTGGCCAAATCGGAGTCTGGATGAATGAGATATCACTAATCTAAAAATCAGTGGTGTTGTAGACATTTTTCGGGGTAGCAAATTTGCAGATCAGATCTGTATGATTTGGGGCAAAAATCTGCAAAATCTAATCGCAAATTTGGATTTTTTGTGAAAATATACCCAAGTTAAAAAAAAATAAAAATAAATAAACAAATAAAATCGGCTGAATCGGAGTCCGGATGAAGGAGATCTCGCTGATTTAAAAATCAGTGTTGTTGCAGACATTTTTTGGGTGGCGAGATTGCAGAGCAGATATGTACATTCTGGTGCAAAATCTACAAAATCTAATTGTAGATCTGGATTTCTTGTGAAAAAATACCCAAATTCAAAAAAAAATCAGTCGAATCAGAGTCTGGATGAGGGAGATATCACTGATTTAAAATCAACGCTTTTTTCAGAATTTTTGGTGACGGCGGAAGAGTTGCAGCGCGGATAAGAAATTCCAGTGTCTAGATCAGGATTTATATCACATGGGAAGATGCAGAATGGTTGTTCCATTTCCGAAAACAGGTCATAATAGGGATTTTGAGCAATATTGATTGAATTGTGGCCATTTCAAATTTTCGCCAAGTAAGCGATTTGTTTTCAAAAACCCTCTTCATGGCTTATAATAGTAAGTTTTTTACAGGAAAAAAATAATGGGTCTTCTATTGAAAATTTTATAGCACATCTTAAGTTTGACTTCCGAGGGTGTTGGAAGGACAAAATAGGGTATTATTTAAAAGATGAGACTGCTATATGGTGGAAATCACTTGACAATGAGATTATGAAGTTAAGTCGTGCTGACAAAGTTGAAGAACTACTTTTGGACAAATGGTCTCATACTAGAAATGAGGAAACCAATAAACCTAGCAAAGATTTTATTTTTGCAAGAAAGAAGGAAACTAAGAAACCTAAAGGGTTAGATATCATTTTGGGATTCAACTGCGTTAAGTAAGTCATTCACGTATGACCATTTCCATGAGAGGTAGTTGTAACTGACTAATTTCTCATGATTTTTGAATAGTTCACTTAGCACTCATTGCATCGGGTGTTGCTCACAGGGGTGAAGAAATGGGATTGAAACTAGTGAAATGTGGAGAACGAATCACATAGCATCAATCATCACTTCCGGGGCTTGCACCCGGTAACCAGGACTTCCCAGGAGGTCACCCATCCCAGATCTCCTCTCACTCAAGGGTTATTTTCTGCTAGTATCTCCTTACTGCAGGTTCATGGATTGATTCCGAAGGAGAATATCATTGTGTCTATAAATCCTAGTTGCAAGCATAATTTTATCAATGTCAATTTGGCAAAAAAATTGCAATTTCCAGCAAAACGCATTGAAAACACACAGGTTGATAATGGGGATGTTCAAGTTTATAAAATTTTGAAGCTTTCGATGGATAAGTATGTGTTGCATTGTGATTTTTACACTTCAGATATGGATAGCATGGATGTTCTTTTAGGATAGCCTTGGATGGAATTTGTGGGTACTGTCAATATTAATGTGCAGAAGAAATTCCTGAAGCTCTGGTATAAAAAGAAGAAAATTACATTGCATGATATTTCCATTAAGACCCAAGCAGAGACTAGGTAGGCAAAAGCAAAAAGCTCTAATGACACTTACACATCAGATGATGAGCCTTTGATGATTGAAAATCAAACACAAACAGAGGTTGAAACATGAAAGGTTACATGTATTGATATATCAGATGAGGACTCAATGGTTCAAGTAATATTGGAAGATAAGAAACAATAGAAGGCACCACAACATGTACCAGATACCACTCAGACTCCAGTGTTGGTTAAAACTTCAGCATATCACCACCCACATCACCCCGCAAGAAAACAACCAACAAGATGGCAATGAATTAGCCACAAGGACAACAACCCCCACATGATAGATAGAGAGGAGTGGTGATCCACCTACTACACATCAAAACAGAAGAGCCACCACGGTCAACTTCCATCTCAAGCGAGCAAGGCACCAGCTGGATCGAGGGTTCACCTTTCTCTTGGATGGCTAGATGCACATGCATGATACCAATGGACTAACTTTTTGAGTAGATCTTATTATTTGTGTTCTTCCCATGTTTCAAGGATGAAACATGTTAAGGCGGATGGAATGTAGTATACCTAGGGGGGATAATATGGGGTACAAAGGGAGGTACCCAATGGAATAATAATGGGATGGGCAATAATAATAAATAAGGTGGTTAACCCGTATCATGTAAGGGACCACAAGTAGTTAGCAATAATGTAATAAGCCCATGGTATTAGATAGATGGTATTGAGGGAACCATGGTAATGACCCATGGTATTGTATGTATGAGGCCTATATGGAGGCTAGAGACTCCACATTGAGGGATGTCAAGGATCATTGTATTAATAGACGTATGGCTTGTGGAGTGCTCTCCTTCCTTAAGGAGTGAACGTATGGTGTTTCCATACCTTAAGGGTTTGATCAATAAAGTGAATCATTTCTATCTATATTCAGGTCTTGTTATTCTTGGGCTTATTTCTATTATCTTATATTTTCAGTTCAGATCTATAACAATCATTCTACCTCTCATTTTGTATCCTTCCATCATCATCCCTGGTGTCAGTCCATCAGTGACATTGCTCTAACCATCGTGCCTTTGTTCATTAATCCTTATTGCCTGACCTCTAGCAGATCCTCTTTTGTTGACCTCAATACATTTATTCTAGGAGAGTGGTCTAGAGGGTGGCATACCTTGGTTCCATCTTTCAACATTGTTCGGTGCCTCAGATCAAGCAAATGGAATCATCATTTCCCTTTGACTTGGTTGTTTCTCGTGTGCTCGACTCCAACTCATTATTGCACAATCGAGAATCATACACTTGATGGTCTGGTGATCCATCAGATTGTACCAGTATTTCTTGGGTGTGTGTGAGATGTTCCCAACCTTATGAGGAAATGGCCCTTCAGGTAGCCTCCCACATGCCCCGTTGTCTACAAATCACGATCCATCCTCAAATGCAGTTCCACATATTTGATGGGTTCAGTTTCTGCCGCTTGCAATGCCTACAACATGCATGTCTCATTCAGATGATCCATTCAGCTCTTTAGAGCCCTTCCCTATGCAACATGGCTTTTTTGGTTGTGATTCCCCCTCACCATGTTAGCTTGAGGGGCGTTATGCCTCATGTACTCAGATCAATGGATATTCTTGTATTTAGTCGTGGCCTTTACTCTCTAGGAACATTATGTATATGACACTCATTGTATTATTGTATCACATTCTTACCCATTGATGCTAGCTTATCATTTACTTTGTAGCTTAGTCCCACATTGTTGGGTATGCCATTATTATTTTTACTCAGTTATCTTTGCGGGTATGGATATGCCTCCCCAGCCTCATTTGAGATCATGTACTCCAAAATAAAAGGAGACTTAGATTATCTTAGTAGGTCTTTCCCCCTCCATTCCACCATCCTTCCTTACATTGTTTCAACTCTCTCTCTCTCTCTCTCTCTCTTTGACCCCCCTTTGGTGTCTTGTGGAAGTTTCACCTACAACATATTTCATTCATATGATTTTCTCATGACGCTCGTACGTTGGGGGGCAATATGTTTAGACCTAAAAAATGATCACCTAGCCATTTCATACTAGGTGGATTGAAATACACCATGTAGGATTAATTTTACCACAGTAAAATCAATTTCACGATAGGAAATAATTTAGTCAACCATTTTTATTAAATTATTTCTTATTAAAATAAAATAAAAATAAAAAACCCGCGAAGACACTTTTATTAATCCTTGCAAAGTAATTAATAAATTATTTTATTTGTTAATTACTTCAACCATTTTCTAAATAAAGATATTTGACCATTTTAAATATCTTTTCTCTCTCCAAAAAATATAATAAAATGTTCTTAACGGTTAGATCTGAATTTGGCTAATAATATTTTATTATTTTCCAATTTCTTATATAGCCCAATACTTTGTCATAAGTAAGAGGTTTTTCCATTCATTCTTCACCATGATCACTATCATCATCACCACAACCGTCTTATCACATTTGATCTCCCACTTGAGTTCTATCTTTATTATGAGTTTTTATGCATATTGAGAGAGAGAAAAAGATCGTTGAAGCATAAGTACATCAAAGGACCCATCCCATGGAGGGGGATTTTCATACCCTTGTTGTAAATCTCCTTCACCAAATGTTTTCTAATAAAATAGTATTCATTTAAAGTCTTATTCTATTGGGTTATTGAATCAATTGTTTATTATTGTTATATGTTTTAGATTGCATATGATCTTTTGTAGCAGGGTTTTCTTCTTTTGTCATTGCATATCTGAAGCTTAAGAAACCATATTTTTTTGTTAGGGTCACTTGTTACCAATGACTTAAGTGAAGCATTTTTGGTACACCTTTCAGAAATATTTACACTAACATAAGCACATATTTTCAAAATCATGTCCACATGATACTAACCTCATAGATCTTCCCATGCTACTTTACCCACTTGATTCCTCATAAACTAAGAACCTTTCCACGCCATTTGGTTTGCATAAAACAATCATTATTCCACAAGAATGATCCCTAACAAACTTGTCAGATAATGGAATTCACACACACATTAGCATAATCATGATCACAACATAATTACTAGTGCTCGTAAGTTCAAGGTTAAGAGAACCTCTTGTATCCATGCAACACATGCACAACATTGAGAACAAAATTTCCCAATTTAGTCAATGAATTTGATGCCTCATCCATTGAATTTACCTTTCCTTGACTACTTTTCTCATAATTGTCTTGTCATTGTCCATTTATCCCCATGGACTTAACCAACCCAACTAGTTGTCATACTCTTGCCTTCAGCTGCCCTTTATTCATCCATCGGGCTTCATTTGGGTCTTACATTACCTATTGGGTTTCATTCAGCTCTCCCTAAGCCCCATTAATTCCTCTTTCCCCGACCAATTCCCAAGACCCTAAAAACAAGGAAAGAACATGAAGGACAGATAAAGAAAACAAGGAAAACCAAACAACAATACAACACCACAAACAAAGTGGCATGGCCATGCACCAGACACAATCAAAACCACAAATCAAGCACAAAAAAATCAAACAGCATTGAAAGCACAAAAATCTCAATAGACACCATGACTCAACCCCATGGTTCCCAATGCTTCCAAAGGAAATCTCAAGCCGAGCCTTCTTCAAGATTTCATGGAAGTTTATTTTTCCATGAAATCCCCTACATCATACTATCATAAAAAAATAATTATCAGTGCATAAATAAATATAACAATATATCGGTAACCTTACCTCACTATGCCAAGTATGATGCCTTGTAATTGAACACTTGCACATACCATCCCTCAAGGGATTCTAATTCCCTTGATGAATTTAGCTGTAATTGAAGACCAACTATTATGTATGCATTTGATCCATCATCTTCCATGTAGCATCCTTGGTCCCAAAGTGCTTCCATGCACTTTGCTTTCTCTATTACTCTGTTCTAAAGCATGAGCTCTTTCCATTACAAGATGCATTGAGGTTCTTCCTAGAACTCTACCCATGTTTCCACTTCTACCTCAATGATAAATGCATGATGATATTCCTGCCTAATATCCACTGCTGCATAGATCCAAGGAATGCTCTGACCTACATCATCAACTATCTGCGCCTCTTGCACTCTATATATTTTAGGCCTGTCACGATCTATACGTGTCACCCTTATACAAAGGACAATCCTTCCTGTGATGATCTCCACCACAGGTCCAACACCGTAATGGTTCTCTTCCATTGCCTTTACTCTACTTATCCACGGGTTGAGACCCATGTCCTCTCTCAGTTGCATTGACCTTCTTGTAAGTTTCCATATGTCCTTTTTCACCTACATCCTAAGATTCTCCTTGCTTCTCATGCCATATTCCTTTAGTCTTCTCATTCCCTTTCTAGTCACGCTCGAACTCAGGTTTGCACTTTGACTACTCATAACAATGCTTCACATATTCCCACTAGATATCTACTTTCCCTTGAGATTGAAGGTAGCTATCTAGCTTTCATGTTCCTTGAGTAATCACGCAATATGAAGAACTTATTCATCCCAAGAACCCATGCTTCTGCATCTTCTAACTTAGTCAACTCATCATCAAGGTAGGATACTTAGATTTCCTAAACTCTTTTGGAAAACACTGCTTTTCACTCCTCCTATAAGGATGATGGTATTAATGACAATAATCTCTCTCTAAACTAGAACTAGAATGGAACCCATAAGCACTACCTCTCCTGCTAGGTGTATCCAAGATCATCTACCTATAATTTTGTCATCCATGTCCAACCTATATCTTGATTGAGACTTGCTACCATGTGTACCATCATTCCCTTCCACTTGCCCATGGCTAATCCTCAATTGTCCATATCTCTACAAATATGATAGACTCTAAAGGATCAATGAATTAACTTCTTATTGCTTTTCTTGAGCTATGGAAAGCCTTTCCTATGCCTCAATTAGCCTATTGTTATCCGTCTTGCAATCTCTAATGTTTGTCTTCAAAGTTTTCAATGTATTTTATATATAAGGAGAATACTCATCTCCTTGCTACTCAAGTAAATTTTCCCATTCCATAGAATTCACATCCGCCTGTAAGAGAAATCATGTGGACTATAGTCCACCATTCTTCTCTTTGTCCATAATCTTTTATCTCTTGTAATCATGTCATCTTAGATAAACCAAATATATACATAATCAACATCATACCTTAGTGTATCTCAGGGGAGGTTGTACATTTGCACAGTTTAGTCCATATTGGTACAACACAATACCACTAGTATATCAACTCATACACGAATATCATAACCATAACCACCTTCATATTTAAATCCAAATTATCATGATACATAAATAATATCAAGGCCTTCACCATTATGGCAATAATCATCATGCATATGGCCACAATGCATATAACAGTAAGTTACTACCATGCATTACTGACGCGTGTGCACATGACCACACTAATCAACTAGCATATATCATGCATGTAGCCACAATGACAATAAAATGAAAGGCATGCATATAACCACAATGCATATAACAACCATTAACCATCATTCCTACATGCCAAACATACAAAATTATATGACAATCTAATTTTACCCCATGGTCCTATACTGGAACGTTTCTCAGGTACCACTCTATAATGCCCCCTCCCACATTTACCCAAATTCACAAGCTCGCAAGGGTAAACATGAGACGAGTGTCACTATGACATGAACCAAACTCCAAGTTCTAGTTATGGAAGTGGGGCCAAAACACCAACAACATACAGACATCCCTCAGGAACACTAAATCACCCAGAAGTTAGTCCATGAACTTTGATGACCAGATCATGAGCTGGAACTTCTTGTTCAAAAGTTTAACCCCCAACCGCACTCACAAAACAACATTCAAGTGGTTATGAGCCTCCAATTGCACTCATAATCCTATCTTTATGCGGTTATGACCAAAATATTCCAGTTCGGTGCTAGTGGTTCTAGGATTTGTGCCACCTTTTCATGCTAGCCTCTACACCACTGCCCATAAATGCTAGTAGCCTTCCAGAATCATATCAATAATGATAAAAATGTTAACCAATCAAAACTCAAGCAATAACTTGATGTAGACATGCCTAATCCATGATAGACATTTTGTCAAAGATATGGAAAAAATATAAGCTACATGTCATGAATGAATATCTAATCATAAACTGATAATATTCATTTTAGAATACCAAGAAGGCTCCAAGCCCTCTCTAGTTAGTTGCAATAACACTTATTTGGCCATGCATTCATCAACCATTTGAATACTTATCAGAACATGTCAAGACCCATAGATATATTACATCATATGACTAACATATAACCAAAATGGAAGCCATGGAAAATCGGCCATAATATCACCAAGATAATCATTACAAATGCTCATAGATCACAGTAGAAAAATATCTCATATTAACATATGAAAATGCCAACCAAGTCAAGGAATTCCACATACCACCCGACCATAGATTGGGCTAAACCAAATATCTCTTTCAACCAATCACCCTCATGCCATATTCCAAGAATGAAAGTGGGATATCATGGAATAAACCAAGACAAAACCAACTAGAGCTCCCAGAGGCCAAACCATGTCAACCCTCAACCACAATGATTTCACCTCTATGGTCTGGAAATCACTAACATCAACAAGATCGGTCTCTACCCAAGTTGTCTAGGGCTCTAGGAACTATTAACTCAACCCACAACTAACTCAGGGCTCCAGAGTGTTTGTTCCAACTGTGGCTCCTGTAACTAGTAGCTCAACCCACCAAGGGATCTAAAGTGTTTGTTACAACCTGCAGCTCAAGGAACTAGTAACTCAACCCAAACTGTTCCAGGGCTTCTAGAGAATTTGTTCCAACCCACAACCATAGGGAATCTGAGCATTATTCAGAAAAACAAGTGGGAAACCCACAACTCCATGGCTATCTAGGAAATGGAAAGGCAAGGCTGAAACCACTGTCAATTCACGCAAATATATATGCCAGTGATAACACATAACTAAGGAACCACATGCATATACCATGCATCCAAAACCAACATGTTAAATATCACATGCACACTGTTACCTAAAATCCACAACTAATTTTTGTCCATACTTACGTTGTCCAAACTTACTCCTGTGCACCCTTTCTTTCCCTATTTTCTTGTCCAAGTACTTGCTCCTTCTCCTTTGCTAATACCGATCAAAGAATGAGCAAAAGTTGTCAACTAATTCTCAAGTGCCTTTTTATCATTTATCTCTCTTTTCTTTCAATTTCCTTCATTTTTCCTCTAATTTCCCTTGTTTGCAAATTTGTGTCTCTTCACCTTCCTTTTCTACTATTTTCCTTATTTTTCATAACTAAACGCCAATTTTTGCCTCTTTTCCTTTGCCAATTTCCATAGCCATAAATAAACCACAAGTGATGCCAACTATGATGTCCTCCCATCATTCAACTTGGAATATGTGTTCCATGACCTTGGTCTTATTTTATTTACATGGAAAATCAACCAGGTGTTGTTACATATCGAGAGAAGAGGCTCACTCGTCCAGCACTAAAGGAAGAATGAAATGAGAGGAGGAGATACCTCAAGATATAAGTGAAGGCACATGTGGAGAAGTAGTAATTTGAAAGTGTGACATGGCTTTGTCACATGCGATGGAGCAAATCCTAGTCACAAATCACACTTTTAGAAGACAATCACAAGTCACTAGAAACTAGAAGTGAAACTTGCAACTTAAGAAGAGGAGCTACATGGGGTAAGTCACAAATCACACTTCTAGTGGCTAGGGAGACTAGAACTACAAGTTGCAATTATGACTTGTGACTATGGTAGAAAATACAATTTTTAAAGCTTCAATGCTTGGCTTGCTAGGATGCAATGGAACAATATTTGCGTGAAACGTGGAGTCAAAGCTTAAGAAATCATAGGAAAAGTGTGAAAAGGAGTTAAGTAAAGGGGGACTCCAAGTTTTTAAATGGTCAAAAACTTAGGGTTGTTGTAACAACTGCAATAGGCCCCTCTGATATACTAGTAAATGTGGGAGACAATGCCTATAGACTCATTATTCCCCCATACATGTGCATTTACTTAGTGGTGAATGTAGAGAATCTAAAACTCTATGAGACTTCTATGTTGGATTAGGAAGAGGAACAATTCCTACCTTCTATAGAGGATTTGGCACTAGATGCTCACGTAGAGTTGACAGAAGATACAATTTTACAAAAGAGGTCCAGTATTACAAGATAGGGCTAGCATGACCTTTAGTAGATTGGGTTGATTCTAAGAAAGGCTAAATGGTACACATTAGAGAAAGTAGAGGAAAAATTTCCTCACCTCATTTAGCAGAAGATTTTGGAGAAAATCTCTTCCCAAAATGGGTAGGTATGATCCAGATTGAATTATTATATTATTTCATATGTGTCTTGATGCTTTCATAGTGGAAAAAATGGAGAAATCATCTCACAAGATGATTTTTACCGGCTGGCCCCAGTTTGGAAAATTGGGGTCCAAAACCTATTTGAAGCAGTTTGAGTCATCAAATGGTTGTATTTTGGTGTAAAATTGTTTCTCTTAAGCATTGTACCCCCTATTCTACACATAGATACATTTTTAAACTATCCAATAATCGCCTAAATCGGAGTCCGCATGCAAAAGTTATGCCATAGAAAAGTTGACCTTCTTATTTTGACCACCATGATTTGAGATGAGGCCACATCAGCCCCCTTTATTCATGGAAAATAGGTTATCCGGGTTATCATAATGAAAGAGACTCTAGAAGATTCAATATTGTAACTTTAGTCAAGGGTTAAAGGGTTCAAGCTTAACCACTAGTAGGCTATCAGCCTGTGTTATAACTGAGCCACTAGGAGGAAGAGAGATTCCATTCTATTTGAGTGCATTTTGTTCGATAAATGAGCATAGTAGCTGAGATTGGATAGGGAGAGAGAAAATAATGAGGGGTTTTTGTATCATAGCAGCCCATCTACTACATGTCTCATTTCTTTGTACTTGCATTCATTTCCTTTCAAAGAATGAGAGGCAAAGCAACCCAACCTTCCAACTTGATTTTCTCTTGAAAGAGTTTCTAATGTCATACCTTGTGTTGTTATAGTACTGAGTAATTACAAGGATTTGTTATAAAAAATTATATAAGAGCTATTTGAATTTATGGATGAATTTATCTATCTTTCCAAGTTACCATTTTTTTAACCAATCTCTATTTTAATAATAACTATGTATTAACCCATCTCTATTAAAATTCTTGATGTGTCGAGGAAAAAACTATGCATTAACCAATCTGTTAAAATTCTTGATATGTGTCCACGAAAAAACACTATAAAGCTTTATTTAATATGAAATGATAAGGATTTGTTGTAGAGAACTATATAAGCAAGCAGTAGTCTATAAAAGCAAGAGCTATTTGAATTTGTCTTTGAATTTATGGATCAATTTGTCATCTTTCCAAGTTGCAATTTCTTTTAGAATTTTGTTCCACTTGCACTTCGACTTCCTTATCGTAGTTGTCAAGTTTCCAAGTTGCATAATTCTTTTTGGAGTTGTCTATAATGCAACTTTTTGGAGATTCCGGTGACGGAATCCGGCGGAAGAAATGAGGTTAAATCTTGATTTTTAGCAGTTAAAATGGTTTTTTAACTGCATATTTGGATTCAGCGCCCTTAAAAACCCCTGGGAGCCATTGATTGTGCAGAAACTAGCTATCAAACTT